>JBBPMR010000952.1:0-13111 GCA_038090415.1 Rossbeevera mucosa | reverse complement strand
GCCTTAAACGTCTTTGACATGAATCATTCAAAATCGATTCAGGCGGTTTACGACTCTGACGAATCTGAAGTCGAGTCCATCTTCTCCCCAGAATGTGCTGAGGCTTGGCCTAGTGACTCTGAGGATCTGGAATCTCCCCCCTAGAAGGGGGGTAATGTTGCAAACGCTAGTCGTCACTAGTTCCTTTTTCATTTTAGCGCCGTACGCGCCTATTTCTTTTCTTCCTCTTCGTTGAAGTATAGAGCGCCCACAGTATAAGCGCTCTGTGCTTAGTTTCTTATCTTATCTTATCACACCGCATTACGTAAGCGGTCTAGACTTACATGCATTCGGCGCAAGGCATGCTTCTCTTCCATTTCGCATAGCCTTGCCTCTCCTTAGCCTCATGGTAAGCATAGCCTTGCCTCATTGTAGACACATGTAGTTTAGGGTAGGTCAGACACAGCTTGGTCTGTGCGCATGTACCAGTAGTATAAATACTTGAATGCAGCAACGAAACAAGCCAGTCTTGTTCTCGTTGGATTCCCTTTGCCAACACTTTTCTTTCTTAGTTGAGTTTGAGTGCAGCACCTAGACTTCCGTCAAAGGTTGCCTTCAGATTATGTTCCCTTAACCAAGTATATCCTAATATCAGGCTATTCCTTCCTAGATTTGTAACATCCGCTGTGACTCTTTCGTGGTGTCTTCTATAATCAATAACTATGGAGGTTGTGTATGCTATACCCCCTGCGCTGTTAATGGTTCCATCCACATTGTAGACGGGTACAACTAGCTCTAAGGGCTTTAAAGGAATTCGATTTCTCTTTGCCCATTCTAGATCTATAAATATTCCATTTGCACCACTATCAAGGAGTGCCGAGCAAGATATGTTTTTGGTCTTTTCTATTATATTGATTTTTAACAAGATCTCTCTTAGTGGCTTTAGAGTGTGCACTTTCTTATCCTTCGAGCTAGGATTAGAGATCAATTTTCTTTGGTTACTGATGCATGCGGTAGGGGTCACCAGTCCACGCCAATTCACCTTTTCTGTATTATCTGCTGGTAGGCTACCACATCAAGCAGATCTAATAACAATACTATCATCGTCAAGAATAATGTTACGAGATAAGCTTTCAAAGCTATTGGTACAAGACAAAGAAAAACTATTTTTTTGTTCTTTTCTCTTTTTCAAATAACTATAGTCTATTCTAGATATGGGAGGAGACACCTTGCTCGATAAGGGCTCCTTTAGGCTTTTCCCGAACTAGATTGATTTAAATATGCCTGAACTTTAGGCCCTGAGAATCTATGAATGTTTGCCCTAAAAGTGGGCCAATCCATTGCCATTATTTCAGGTGCCAATATTTGCACTCTTTTCATGCCTAGAGTTTTAACTATTTTAGGAGGGGAACTCCTAACAATATTTATTCGTTTGCCCCTTGGAGCATCCATATTTGTGCTCGTCTCAAGACAAGCCACACTCTTTGCACCAAGTAGATGCCAAGCGACAATATTTGGCCAAATGACCTGCTTTGCCACAATTGTAGCATTCTATCGAGTTTTGGACTTTTGAGGGTCCCGCAGCTGGTTGTACCTTAACTGGTACGGGCATTGCCTTTGTAGGCACTATCGAGGTTTGCACTTTGGGAGGTGCCGATGGAGTAGGCACTTTAGGAGGTGCCGCGAGTGCAGTTTTGGTCTGCGCGACCCCAATTACTGGTTCCTTTGTGGTGAAGCTATTGAGACGGCTAAGAACCTCGTTTGTGAATTCCTCAGCTTTCTCAGCCCTCTCTAGCGCTTCTTCTGCTATCATTTCAGCGTATTTCGCCTTCTCAGTGACAGTTTCTAGTTGTACTTGTGTTACCGCAAGCATCTCGGCTAGTTGTTTGATTTGGGCAGTAAGCCCCAAGAGTAGTGTATCATTGTCACTCATTTTGGCAACCAGACTTGGTTTGGGTAGTACTGTATCAAGTACCGCGAGAATCGAGGGCATCGGAGATAGACGTGGTTCGAAGAGATCTATGCTTCTCTTCACAATGTTTTGTTTGATGTGTCAGGTGATACTCACGAAGAGACCAACACTGACCAATGCTAGCTGTAAAAGGAAAACTATATCGGAAACACGAGTTCCGCTTATACCTTGTTGGCGAGGGGGATCTCACGAAGAGTCCTTCTCAACACGCCCTATCGTTCTGTAAACGCAATATCAGGGTACACAAGCCCCGAACACTTGTCAAATAAGAGTCGAGGAACCGGATTTGCCTGGCTATGGCACAGATCTAGCTCTGCAAGGCTGCGAGTCTTATTTATACTAGAAGAAGCTCGAAATTCTAGTCTTTCACGTCTATCCACATGGTGGGCTGCTCCCTCTTGAATGAGGACTAATTACCCACGAAGCGAATGTGTATAGGGCTACTATGAAACACAGTTTGGCCCTAGTTGTGGTCTAGGCAGGGGTAAGGTCCTGAGCTGCTATCCGAGCACGGTTGTTTTACACCCAAGTGGTGGGGACAAGACCCAAGTAACAAGCGATATAGAAGAGGGACTAAGCCCAACTAGTTGATGTCTAGAATGGCGCAATTAAGGCCTCGATGGTGGTATGAAGGTTTGTTGAGACGTAACGCGGTCTTGGCGATGGAGTGACAGGAGACAAAGAAAGATTCTGTTCTAATGTTGAGCAAGCCTAGTCACTAACAGCGCCAACTGCCACACTCGAAGCAAGAACCAAAGAGTTGAATGAGGACTAGTAGAAACAAGGAGACTGTCTATGCGTGATTTGACAAGAACAGAATGGGGAACCATCCTGCTAACTATCCTACTATATATACTATGGGATTCTATGCACGGACCAAGCAGTGCTTATCGCTATCTATGACGTCAATGGGAACTATTACTATCTATGGCTATAGTGCTCTCACGGTCATGGGAAGACACGTGTTTACCATGCACAATGCTATACGCCATGAGGTGTTATCTATACCATGAGGATACCATGCCTATGCAATGCGCTATCCATGCTATAACAATGAGGTATGATGTAATGGTGATGTCATGGGGCTAGAGCAATGACGTATGCTATGCTATGATGTCATGGTCTAGAACCAATGACCAATGCTATGCTATCACGTGACTTATGTGGTAATGAGCGAGCGCTAAAAGGCTGGCATCTATGGCAATGCTATGACGGGTGGTTAAGCGAGCGTCTATGGTGGGCGTCTAAGGTCAAAGCCTAAAAGACAGATGACAATGCTATGGTTTACTAGCGGGTGTTTATGCGGGCGCTTAAGGTTATAACGATGGTTTTGAGGGTTTTATAACACTTGTCCTTCTTTCATCCGAACACTTGAAGATTGTGGATAGACCCTCTCAGAAGTTGACTGAGAAGTGGATTGGACCTTATCAGGTCACTAATGTGTACACGAACTTGGTGGAATTGTTATTCCCTAAATCGATCACTGCTCGTAACGTCATGAATGTCTCGCGCGTTAAACCATATGTTGAACCTCTTGATGGATAGCCTGTTGTACGGCCTGGTCCTATCTCCATTGACGATGAAGGTCATGAGGAGTTTGAAATTGATTATATTGTGGATTCTCGCCCTATCGGCCGTGGTTTCCAATACTTGATTCACTGGAAAGGTTACGATGTCTCTGACTGCACCTGGGAAGCCGCGTCCTTTATCGCCAGACATGGCAAGGATGCTATTGCCTTGTTCCACAAGCAACACCCTAGCGCTCCTCATCACCTGAATATGTCACGAGCCTTGTTCCAGGGTGTCTTTAATACCCCTGTGATTAACTTTACCTCTGGTTCTACGGAGTTTTGAATCGATCTGGTATCTCGATCCTAGTTGGGGGGTAATGTTACAACCCTCATTTGCAACTCTAGCTTTAAGCGCCCGATCTTATCTTATCTAAGCGCGCGCCAATCATATTGTTATCTTATCGCATCTTAGCGCTCGATCATATCTTATCACATCACGTAACTGGAGTCTGGACTCATATAACGTCATACCTCATGGTTAGTGCATGTTTAAGGCATGGTAACCTCATTGCATAGTTCTAGACCACCATTCTCACGAACGTGTGAGTTATATACCTTTATATAGTAGATAGTCTCACACTACGTCATAGTATCACTAAGCACCAGCCCTAAACAAGCCGCATGGTAGACACATGTTTTGTAGTATATAACAATGCCAGTACCAGCCAGACACCCCAGCCTGTTCTGGTTGATTTTCCACCTTAGCAGTTCCCCTTTCCTAAAGTCTTAGTATTTGTGGTGACCTAGTCCATTGCCAGTATAGGTTTTGGCATTGCCAACATTACATAGCCTTATACCTTATGGAGGCCACATTGCAGCTTTAGGGTAGATATAGCTTACATGGTCCGTGCCCTGTTCTCGATAGTATAAATACAGGGCCACTTGAGAACTAGATCCCCAGTCTAGTTCTTTTGGTCATTAGCATCGGTCTAGGGTTCCTGTCTAAGGTCTCTAGCTACCCTTGCGACTATTGAACGGTGACTTACGAGTCTACCACTTTATCCTCGAGTTCTCATTCCTTTGAAACTATTGTCTCGGTGCATTTCATTGCACATATCCCCCTTCATTGCTATGACCCTACTTTAGGGTTATCTTGATTGCTCCCTCCTAGTGTTCGCTACACCCACTGCTGATCTGCACCCATGCTGCCATCTGGAGGATCTATATCCCAATCTGTGTCAGCGGTGACATCCAGGGGTTCTGTATTCCCCCACGTTTCTGGGTGAACATGGCCAGTAGCAGCCTGTTCAAGTGAAGGAACCTCAATGGCTCACAGGTTGGGGGCATTACAGGCTGACCGTGGTTGTCTGATATGTGCCATAACACCCTGGGCATTTGGGATGTATTTTTGATACCTGGGACAGTGGGGCATTGGTGGAACTGGGGTGGAATGAGGAAAAAAAACATACTGTGCTTTTTGCTGGCATCAAAGATGGGCAGCGTATAGGCAACACAAGTAATTTGTAAAGATATGATTTATGTAAAGATAGTATGACTCCAATGTCAGTAACAAACAAAGGTAATGACACCTACCATACTATACCAGGTAAGCGAATAAACCACTTCTTGAAATTTGCATATCCGTTCCTTTCCTCCCTATCATGTCATCCACCCAGACACTCATTGTGCATGTGTCAAATAGCCCAGATCATGCCTGTACCCAGGAGGTCACACAGGAGCCTTCTGTCAAAACCATTCCTTGAACACCTCAGGCTGGTGCAGATTTTTCGACCTCTCTGCAAGGGTCAGCATCATTTGGATTTGCCAAATGGATCAATAGCCTGATTGGCACTCAAACCTCAATCCCCCTCATAGGAACCCCGTTGGCCATCGGTGCGATTCGTGTGCGAAAGTTGCACTCACATCTTTTGTGTGCAAACGTACCTTCACCTCTTTGAGCTACTCTTTCAAGCCTTGCATTGACTCCAAGGTCACTTGCCAGACTCCCAAGCTCAGATTATGATCTCAAGGTATGCCATTGTGCTGATTTAACAGTAATACTAACCAGGTTCAGTCTGAGGCACCTGGCATGTTGGATGATGGTGATGGCAATGACAACAATGTTGACACTGCCCAGTTCACTCAAAAAGAGGCAACTTTGCTTGTGGAGGCTGCCAGAGCTCAGCATGTTATTTGTTGATTGGAGTTGGAACTTCATGAGGCCATGCTAAGCGAACATCAAATTCTTGGACAGCTACATGCATGTCGAGCTATGGAGGCTCAGAGGAAGCTGGAGGTTGCCAAATTTGATCTTGGATGTGCTCTCAATTCTATGCGCAAGAACGGGATTGATATGGACAATTATATACCAAGCCACAAGTGCTGCCATATGAACTCCGGAGGTTTCAACATTGTGAATATGAGTATGTGTCACACTTTCCGTACAAGCTTATTCCTCAATGTCCACTTCTTAGGCTCTGGGTCACCAGAAGTTTAATGGTAGATTGGACTACTTTTTTCATCTTGTACATACTGTTCCAGATGCTCTGTTGATTCAATTGTACATCCACATGTAGTTGTTTGATCACACGAATATTATTGTTGTATTCTCCCCCTACCATTGACTTCGTGATTTTGTGAATGTTGAACCATACAATACCCTTTTGTCCTTCATGTGCGCTGCTAGCAATTGCAATTCATGTTTCCAGTCTGTACAGAAGATCAGTCTCTGTCCAATACTGGCCATCACTGTTTGACCATGATCACCTGTGGACCCTTGTGCCCTGTTAGCTGTAGTGCCTGCAGTACATTGTGATGATGTAATAATAGAAGCCTGTCATCTGTAAGCGCTGTTGTTGTGCTGTAAGCGCTGTCATTATGCAGTAATAGTGTTGTTACCTGTTCTATAATCAGGGATTTGCTGATGTGAATGTAATTGTCTTACTGGAGAAAATTGTGTGATGCCATAGTATATTTGCATATGAAACAACATGCAACTTTCTCATATGCGGTGTAGAATCATGTATGTGCTGCCTGGATTCGTTTCCTTGCCAGCTGACGCCGGTTCAATGACAAGAGGAAAGATGAGACGATGTCATCTTTGTCCTTGCTGTGCTCCACCACCTCCACCAAGACTGCCGAGATGATCTCGACATGGCAAGGGTGACCTTGGTAAGGGTTGATGTGACCATGTGCACAGTAGGTGTGATGAGTTTTCTGAGCCAAATTAAGCATTCACAAACACAAACCAAGAATGTAATGGCATACCAGTGCTGTTACGCCTGGCCTGGGTAGGGACGAGCGTAGCCTCTGTAAAGGGTAAGGTAGACGAGGGACAATGGTTACCGCTTGGAGGTGGCGGTCGAAGGTGTCGTTCTATCGATTGTAGAAGCGACTGTGGCACAATCAAGTGAAGTGTCACAAGTCTAGCATCCAGTCAAGTGTAGGACGAAGACACGCAGAGTTTCACCCAGTGAAGGGAAGACGAAGAGGGCTAGATTGCAGAGTACGGAAGCACAGGGGAAAATAGAGGAGATCTAGCTTAGGGAACATGGATGGCATGGAAGGGTTTATATAAGTACAGGAAAATGAAGATGAGTCATGATGCGCAGCAAGATGAGTCAGAATGACTGTGGATGATGTCATAATGAGTCAGGATGAGTAATGCGCAGCATCGATGAGTAATGCACAGCCAGGATGAGTCATGATGAGTAATGCGCAGCATCGATGAGTTATGATGACTAAAGAAGATGAGTAATGTGGGAAATGATGACTAAGGTAGATGAATAGGGGTATTATGTCATCACAGAAGAAAGAAAGGGCCACAGCGTGGTTTGAACGCAGGGCTTGATAGTCCGTAGTGAAAACAGGCAAGAAAAGGAAAACAACGAAATGTAACAGGTGCCTGCTGAATGACAATGTTTTTGATGAGGTCTTCGAGTTCCAAGCTTTTTGCATTAGCATTGGATTCTGCATTCTTCAAGAGGCTGGTAATGAACTTGACAGATTTCTCGGGTGAGGATGATTGTCAGAGGAGTGATCATAGTGCTTGGCTTGGGTTGTCTTGAATTCTTTTGCTTGGCTAGCGCAACCAATGCCACTGGAGAAACAGCAGAAGGGAATGACTCATTTGTGTTCGAGGATGTCACCAAGGTAAGCTCAGTTTCATGCCTGCCAGTCAGAAGGATTGACTTGGTTCACTGGGTGGATATTCTGATGGCACACCCAAGATAGTGTTGTATTGGTCTGGTTCGGTCTGGTTCTTTGAGAGATTTTGTGAGCGCTGAACTGAATCTGGCATCTGGTTCAGCCAAATCTGCGAACATTGAACATGACAGAAACTGAATGTGAACACATGTTTGGTTCACATCCAAATGTGTTCGGACATATTCAGCCTAGTAGCTGCATGTTTGCTTGACGGAATCACAACTTCGTGCTCAAAGGTCTGCCATGTTCTGAGTCAAACACATTCAACCCAGTAGCTGCACATACATAGATACAAATGACATGGCTATCAAATTAAATCCACCAGCATTTGTACTGGCAACTTGAACCTCACTCAATACAAAAGAGGCTTGAGATGCATGGGCATCTGCCTCTGCCCCAATGTGGCCATTATGATAGCTAGCTTTCAGCAGCTGCAGAGCCTCAAAGACATGGATTGCAAGCCAGTTCCAATGGGCCACCAGATGAAAATGCATGTTCTGATGCAGTTGCAGAGCCCTGTATAGCAAGATAATCACAGGCCATGTAAGCAAGAGTCGGGAACTGGATTGAATGGTGCTGAGAAATAATAAGTATGCCTATGCCTTACAAAAATATGCCTCAAAGTAAAACTTACCCACCACCAATGTATAATATCACCCCTGATATCTTCTGAGCCCATGGGTGGGCTCAAAAGATATAAACTTAGCTCAGATTGTGGATTGGTGGTGGTTTCTGACTTTTTATCAGCTTGTATTGCCTGCTGCATCCACAAATGACCATATTGAATTGAACCAGAGCTAGCACGAGCAACTGAAGAAAATGGTTGATGGGTTCATTACCACAGAAGCGGGAAGGGTTTACAAACCTGGTTTAGACTGCTGGTTTGCAGGTTGCTGGTCATGATGAGATGGCATCATGATGTAGTATCTATCGAACTTCCAAATGGAAGAGCATGTTAACTAAATGACATATCAAACAGAGTGAATACCATGACAAACTGCAGCTTCAAAGTTCCTTACACCATCATTGAACTTTGCCAGAGACCATTTCTTCTTAACATAAGCAAGCTTAATCCCTGGGTCAAGCACTGGAATAAAGATTAGACTGAGATGAGATGGAGAAAGGGTGTGAATGACAAACCCATGGTTATGAAATACACATCAGACTGCACATTGCTGAGTGTTGGATGACATAGTCACTGGGATGATGTGGGATTGCAAGTAGGTGTAGGTGGTGAGTTAGTGATTTGAATCACATTGCTGACTCGAACAGCTTTATACACAAGGTATGATTTGCCACTAGCATTGGGTTCAAGTTTGGGGAGATAAAGATGCATATGGAGTCACAGCAACAAGTTCCACAAAGCAAGTTTTTGGGAGTTCGTTGGATGATCAGCAGGATGGTAGCCAAATTACTCATGTTGAACTTCTGTCTTGCTAGCAAGGATGCCAACATGCCCGAGTTCACTGGTAAGTGATGAACTTATAGCGCACCATACGGCAGCAACTGTAGTTGTGAAGACTATCTAGCAAAGGGCTAGATTCACCGAAGGTTCAGACTGAGGTTGAGGGTTAGCATGTAGTGGTTTGAATACAAGATGCTATTAGAACTCAGATGTGGAGTTTGAATATATATACATATGATTATGTAAGTATTACTAAATGTGGAATGAACTACCATTCATTCAACACTCCCCCTTGCTAAGCAGCTGCTCTGAGCACGTAAGCAAGTGAATGATTCTCCTAAGACTGTGCTTTATCGTAGAGAACGAGGCCAAGCTGGTGTCGGCAGTTAGTGAGTGCCTCAATACCAAGGTTTTTGGTAAACATATCGGCAGGGTTTTTGGTGCCCTCTACGAAAAAGATCTCGATGAGGCCTTCCTTGACAAAGTCTCGGATGCTGTGCCATCGGATGTCGATATGTTTGGATCGGCTTTCCGTAACAGAATTGTTTGCCATAAATATAGAACCTTGGTTATCGCCACAGATCGGAGTAGGCGTCATGTGATAGCCCATTTCTTCCATGAGTGTCCTAAGCCAGACTACCTGTTTGCTACAGTCAGACAGGGCAACATATTCAGCTTCAGTGGATGAGTATGCTACACGAATTTGTTGGCATGATTGCCAGCTGAAAATGCACCCGGCTAGTTTAATGAACCAGCCAGTCTGAGAGCGACGAGATAGTGAGTTGGATGCCCAATCTGAATCAGTATATGCAATGAGACCAGCTCCGGAAGATCCATCAAATACAAGGGAATAGTGTCAAGTCCCGAGTAGATAGCGACATATGTAGAATGTGCGATCGAGGTGTTCCTTAGAGGGTCTGGCAGCATGCTTTGACAGAGCAATGACTGCGAAGGCAATGTCTGGGCGGGTTCCAAGCATTAAGTATAGCAAGGAACCGATTATTTGTTGGAAGAGCATTCTGATCTGGGGGTCAACTGTGCCTTCGTAGACAGCAGGCTGATACCCTTGTGGAAGTGGTGTGGGAGCTACACGAGCATTGACGAGATTGAATCGTGTTAGGATCTTTTCTAGATAGGCACATTGATCAAGTAAGATCTTGCTGCCATTTCGCTTTATGTTCATGTGTAGGAATTCTGTAGCAGGACCTAGGTCTTTGCATTCCCAGCGCTTCATGAAAGCGTCTTTCACCACTTTGACCGCTTTAAGGTCAGGTCCACAAAATAGGGCATTGTCGATGTAAATGATGGCGACAATGTTGACGTTCTTCACCATTCTAAAGATGAAGATACCAGCTTCTGACTTCAGACATTCAAATCCGAGTTCTTTCATGGATTTGTTTAGAGTCTCCCACCAGGCTAGTCCGGCATGTTTAAGGCCATAGAGGGCACGCTTTAAGCAAAGCACTTTATGCTCTTGTCCTTTGACTGTAAAGCCTTCAGGTTGCTTCATGTAGATCTCTTCATCAAGCTTGCCATATAAGTAGGTGCTTCAGACGTCTAGTGCTTCGATGTGCCAGTTCTCAAGGGAGGCCAGTGCAAGCATTAAGCGCACCGTCTCAAACCTTACAACAGGGGAGAATATGTTGTCGAAATCAATCCCTTCGATTTGGGAGAAGCCTTTCACTACTAGGTGGGCGTGTTTGTGGCCATCGGGTTTAACGTCAAATACCCAGCGATTGGCAATGACTTTGCGGCCTTTTGGCGCATCTACAAGTTTGAAGACTTGTCTTTCTCGGAGCATGTCAAGTTCTTTTTGACACGCATCTCTCCAGTCCTTTTGCTCATTGGTAGGTAGGGTTTGTATATCCCTATAGGTCCATTCCTGGTGTGGTTTATCAGTAACCGTTGATAACACCTTTGATAGTAGGAATGTCGCGAGTCCAGATCCCCCTTCATGACATAGGCGTGCCACGTGATCCTCTTTATTAGAAGAAGGGGGGGCAGCAGCAGATGTGTCGGGAAAACCACCAGGTACTGGCTGAGGCCAGGCAGCATGTTCATCATGCTCGATATTCCGTGTCTGATCGACAGGGTGTCAATCATCGCCATAGACATTGTCAGGGTGAACAGGGGGTCGGCGAGTGCGGCCAGAATGGCGCGGTGCGGGTGGTACGGCAGGTGGTGTGGGAGCCCTCCGGGGAGGGGTGCTCGGTGGTGGTTGGACGGGCGAAGGCAGAGCAGCAGGAGGTGTAATAGGATGAGGAGGATGACCTTGATGAGTGATTCCATCGTCGGGAGAGGCAGCCTCTATGGGCACATTGAGAGTGGGAGCAGGCTGGGCTGGTTCAGCCATTGGCCACGGAGGCGCTCTGCTTGGTTTGTCACAGCGGGGAAATTGCGCTTCCTCGAAAGAGGCTTGTGCAGCTGTGAAGAGGATGTTATGCAGAGAACGCATGAAGAGGAAATTTGAGTCATTTCCTGGAGCTACACCTAGATACACCATGAGTTCCAGCTTAGAGGCTAGTTTGTCGGCCCGAACATCGGCAGGAAGGAATACGTATGCAGCGCAACCAAAGACACACAAGTGATCAATCCTAGGCTTTTTCAAATGAATAGCCTCAAACAGTTTGTGCCATTGAAGGCGGCTTAGAGGGGTGCGGTTGTAGCAATGTGTCGTGTGAGCTATAGCAAATTCCCACCAGCTGTCAGGCAAGCAGGCCATATGGCGCATCGCCTCAGCTTTGTCCATGAGGGTGCACATGAATCTTTCTGCACGCCCGTTTTGTTGAGGGACATGAGGAGCACTTTCGTGTATCCTAATGCCCTCCCCCTTAAGTAAGGCATCATAGGCGGCTGATTTGTATTCGCTGCCAAAGTCAGACATCCAACCTTTCACCTGCGCATTGAATTGTGTCTTGACCTCCTGTAGGAAGTGCTTGGTGGCCTGTAATACAGCATTTTTGGTGCGCAGAGGGACAGACCAGGCCATGGAGGTGAAGTCATCTAGAAAGATTATAATGTATCTGTATTTTTGGTACGACTCAGTTGGAAAGGACTTGATGTCCGTGTGTATAAGTTCAAACGTGCTTTTAGCATGTACAGCGGATGGGAGGAAGGAGCGTTGAGGTTGTTTGCCTTTAGCACAACCGGGACAGACATGAGGGTCTTTGTCTGGAATGGCAAAGTCTGGAAGTCCTGTTGTATGCTCTTTTGCCTGTTTGACAACTTCCCTTGAGGGGTGTCCCAAACATCGATGAACAGTTTCATAATCAATGGCACTTAGAGCAGCCTTTCCAGCCGGTGAGGCTTCCAGGGTGTACATGTTACGCCCAAGCCTTCCCGTGGTAAATGGGGCGAGTATTTCGCCATCCCCGAAGGTTATAGTTAATTTGTTATTGGCGCCAAACACTTTAGCGCCTCTCATGAGGAGTTGTCCCATGGATACTAGATTAACACCTGACTTAGGGATATAACCAACATCATGCAGCTGTAGATAGCCACGTGGTTTTCGGTAGTTTGCCATTGTAGGCGCACTTTTCCAATTCCGGTGACAAAAATGGCACCGCCTGCTGTTTGGACAGGCAGTTGTTGATCCCTTTTAAGCTCCTTAAAGTCGACAAAGACATCTTTTAAAAATGTAAAGTGCATAGATGCACCGGAGTCAAGTATCCAAAGTCTTTTTGCCTCATTCTCATGGTGTGCACACTTTGAGCAAGCGTAAATGTCCATGCATTGTTCTATGCTACTACACAAGGATATAGTAATACGAGCTGTAAGCGCAGATGCTGCTATTAGCAAGTTCCTTGTGGAGCGAGAGAAAGAGGGTACTGACTTAATAACCGGGCCGAAGGACCATTCGTCATCCATTCCTCCTTCTGACCCGTAAATGTCGATGAGATCTTCCTCATCCCAAACATCTGCCGGTGGAGGCATGATGGCGTTCTTTCGAGAACGTTTAGATGGGGGAGGAGAAGGAGTACCTTCTTGCTCCAGGATAGGCTCCAGCCTTGCAGCAAGTGGAGGAGGAGCAGGAGGAGG
>JBBPMR010000951.1:0-13123 GCA_038090415.1 Rossbeevera mucosa | reverse complement strand
TCTGTAGTATAAATATGAGAGTCCCTCGAGTCCTAAACCTCAGTTCAGTTCTCTTGGGTGTTACCTGGTACTTCTTCTCCAGAGTGACTTAAGCGTAGCTGCTTCTACCCTTGGGAAATCCTCCTACAAGTCCCCGAGTCTTTCCCCTTTACTACGAGTCAAGCTTAGCCTCTCGAGCGCTCCACAGTGCTTGGGCAGTGTCGCTTCAGTATCCTTCTCAGAAAGCAACTGAGACTCTACTGCTGCATATACGCTGGTCCAGCTGTTGGAATATCCTGATGACATGCTTATGGACTCATCCCTTATCTCCTTATCTACCGCATGTATTAATAGATAGATAAGAGAATAGTATATATGGCCTGAGTGGTCAACAGGTATCCCTGTCGATTATTACTCAGTCCAGGTCCACGGGTGCATTTGCTCCACTAAGTCGTTCCACCTTCTACCCTATTCTTCAATACCGGCATCACTTCTGTTCGCTATGTCAGGGTAGATCACATTTGAGCGAACCCTTCTGACTGCAGAAAAATAAGGATCAATCCCTTAGTGCATAGTGGGTCAGCACAGCAGAGTTGAAACCATGCAAACAACAGAATCACAATTTCTTCTGTAAGATTCGCAGTCTTACAGTACTAAAGCTGTGCTGTAATGCTAGAAATGTTTTCCTTTATACTTTGATCAGAATATATGTATGCCAGTAAGGCCCCATTTTTGAGGGGGACTGCTTATTGATTACTCCTATTGTGTCCATCAACACACAGAAGGTTCTAGATGGCGAAGGCGAGAGCAGGTGGTTGCATGTCCATACTATGGAAGGAGTGAATGGGCAAGGTGCGGATAGACCTGAGGGCAGGCAGGCATGATATCCGATTCAGTATACATACAGCCGACACGTGTTCTGCTCTCACGTACACTCTGCAAACACAAATAATGTCTGTGACATTTATGCAGACGATGTTGTAGGGAAAAGCACCGCTACCTGTTAGACTGACCCCATAGGATCAAGTAGAATATTATATGACAAAAGATATAAGTAGGATCCGCCACCATCGAGGTCTCAAGCGAGGTCCGCAAACCCAATTTGCGAAGTACTGTAATCAAACACAGTGTATACATGCTGGAGGAACGGGAGTCCGATCATCCAGAACACTGGCCAGATAATCTGGTCAGTACATCGCATCTGCTTGAAATAGATTCCGGAAATAATAAACTCATGAATCTCACAGTTTAATGTGTCGTCGGTAACAATGCTGCCAAAGCAATAGGGAGAACCATTTTCAATTGGTCCAAGCCTAAACACATCGGGAGGGATTTCAAAATTTCTGCCACCAAAGGTAAATAGCAGTGTTGGGAAGGAGTCACATGGTACTACAAAGCGTCAATAAAAACAACAAAGTCGATCGAAACTTACAGTAATAGTAGACAAATCCCCCATACAACCCTTCCATACTTTTACCGCCGATGTGACTGTACAAGGTAGCAACCCGGCTCCGGTCTCCGAATATGAAGTTTGCACCGGTATCAATGATGACAGGCATATCCTCCAGAATTTTCATGTCGCCAATTCGAATGTCGTCCATGGACACCTTCCAGTATCCCTGAATGTCACATACGTAAATGACCACGTCTACCTAATGGTTTGACCTACCGACGAATGATCAATTACGCGGGTATACGTAATCGCGCCAGCATATTGCCTATAATTCGATCCGCCGATGTACAGCTCACCGCCAGAAGGGGAAACCTTCAATGAGAATGTGGGATTGAACACCTTATTTTGACTGACGAGCGTTGCGAATAGGTTCACAGGAGGATTCACCGAGGGGGACGCGAAGCCCAGTCCCAAAATACCGTCTGCATCATTAAATGGACTGTTGTCGATGGGAGAATAGAATGATATTACAGATCCTAAAAGCTGGGGGTTTGCCTAGTAATTCATCGTCAGAAGCGATCACGCTCACGAATGATTGGAAGACAAAAATACCATGTAGCCAGCAATCGTCACATTATCTGTGTATACGTCACCAGAGGCTATGGTTCCATCTGCATACTTGATATTAAAGTCACCATTTATCCATTCAGCAGTCTCGGAAGCATCCGGGTCCCACAGATCACGATCATCACAGTTCGAACCACAGCCAGTTTGCAACACGAACAGAGCACTGTGAGTGGTGACTTGAACGGAATGAAAATGCGTGGATCGATTATGAACCGCCTACTTGGAACCTGTGTCAATTTCGACTGTGAAAAAAGGTCACGATATACTCGTATCATTGGTGAGGCACAAACACAAGGAGACGGTATGTACCTTCGAAGGTTTTGGCAGGAGTGCCAACCGAGATCGCGCCGATCCATTTCACCATTCCTGAATTAGCCAAGGGAAGACTAGCACCGCGCTTTCGGGACCCATTCCCCTTCACAGCTAAAGGCTTATCATAGGAATTGTCGACACCACCAACGCACTTTATTGGTCCGCACCACGATCGTTCAAGTTTGGTGAGCGGCATGGCCATGCCACTCGCGCTGCTTATCCTGTCCGGAACAGGGTTCGCATCGACCAAGACAGCCAGCCTGAACGCGAAGATGATCGCTGCAACAAAGGGCATTCTGGACGTGGGATAGCTGTAGGCCCGGGAGCATGAGACTGGCGTTGACCTGTCCGTATCTCATAATCAATGGAGAGCAACGACATGTATATAGGAACAAGTTGGCGGCGGCGTATGACGCACAAATAAAATCATTGATGAAGCTTGAATGATTGAGTTAGGCGATCACGACAGGTCACGGTCATCGTGTCAAAGCAAGCCTATTCCAAGTATGGATATCTCCCGTACATGAACACGCGAGGATCTGAAACAGCCTGTGTGGTTATGACGACGACGACATACGGTAGTAAGTACAGTAGTCCCCGAGGAGAAACAAACAAAACATGGCAACGAAAAAAAACACAAGGGATGCTACCTAGAAACACATGTCCTTGCGAATACAGCGACAAAAAAAAGTGAAAAAATGAAAGAAAATGTCGACGAATCCTCGCTAGACCGTCGGCGGTCCAGCCTCCCCATTCACATTACCAGCCCCGTTCGCACCCCCTGCCGCGTTAAACATGGCCTTGAGCGCCAACTCGTTCCGTTTCTGCCTCACCCTCTCCGCCTCCTCCGCCCCACCCGTCATCTTCAGCTTCTTCCCGCTCACGAATCCCTCCAGCTCGTTATGAAATGCGTCAGACCGACCCGCAGCCATGTCTTTCTCTCGGTTCTTCTGGCTCGCAGCGATCGCTTTCATCCGTCTCTCCGGATCCACAGCAGCCCCTCGAATCTCCATCATCACCGTGTTCAGCCCGCCCTGTGTCTCCTCCGCAGACAGTGGTTGCTTCATAAATGCCCGTCCACGCCCACTACCACCCACACCCCCGTTGACACCACTACCACCACCACTGCTGCTGCTCCCACCCCGCCGCAATGTAATCACCTTCCTGACATGCTTGAACACCTCCAGCAGCGCCTTGTGGTCCTCCCTCAAGTCCGCCAACAGCTCCTCCTGATGTCCCAAGAACCCTTGCTCCTCCACGATATTCTGCAGCTCTTCCTCCCACGTCTTCTTCCACATCGGCTTGATCGTATCGATGTGCTCCTTCAAACTCGCCAGCTCCGCACTTGTCGCCTCCACATCATCCTCGATCGTCTTCAGCACCATCGGCTTCGGCGTTACTTGCCGCCGGATGACATCGTCCTTGAGCGCCTCCACCGTGTCCTGTAACTCCTCAATCTGCGTCAACACCGTCTGACTTCGCGCGTCCAACTTCGTCTTGCCGGTGTCCACGTACGCCCTCGCTCCGCCCACTTGCGAATTCGCAAGTTGCTTCACAGATTGGGTTTGCTGCCGCAGCGCGCCCAACGACGCCTTGGTAGACTTCATGAACTCGCTGTACAGCTGACGCATGATCCCCAGGTCCCGCCGCAGATGTTGGACCTCGTCGAACTGTGTCTTCAGATCGGCAACCACCCGGTTCGAGTACTCGGACATGACAGACGCGCCCGTCGCCTGTGGTTGTAGCTGGAGCGATTGTCCCGTCGATTGCGGTAGTATGAACGGGCTCGACTCATTTGAGGTCTCGCCCCCGACGATGCGCGACAGTCGGCGGGCGATGTGTGCAAATTGCTTGTCTGACGGGCGGTCAGCGGCAGGCGTGCTCTCCGCGAAATCATGCGCAATGATGGGATGCAGAGGGACAGAGGAGCGCTTGTTGTTGGCCATGGAAGTCTTGAGCTCCTTGAGATCGTTGGAGAGCACGGATATCTGCGCATCTATGTGCTGCTTGATCTGGTCCAGTGCTGCAGGATTGAACCATCGTTAGCATATATGCATATATAGTACGCAGAGATGCACTCACGTTCAATATTGAGCGATAACAAACACTTGTCTTTCACCTCCTCGATGTCCTCTAGCTCGTACTGCACGCCACTCGATGGATCACGTATATAAATCGCAGGAAAGTTCTCCATCCCCGGATTATAAGCAAACTTGTCGACGAACAGCATCCGAAGAGAAGCAAACGTCAGTCCAGGTTCGGGCATCACCTTTTTGACCTCCCGCCCGACTTGCATGAACACGGGGAACGCGGTGGACTGAGCCAACTCTTCTGGCTCCACTTCCTCCGACAATTTACTCAAGTTAGAGGGCGCCCGCCCAACAGCGTCGGCCATCGAAGGCGGCAAAGGCGGCAAAGGCGGTA
Source organism: Rossbeevera mucosa (assembly GCA_038090415.1). Lineage (NCBI taxonomy): Eukaryota > Fungi > Basidiomycota > Agaricomycetes > Boletales > Boletaceae > Rossbeevera > Rossbeevera mucosa. Next base: position 8,388 of record JBBPMR010000951.1, on the reverse strand, counting down.
CAGGGGGTGGTAGCCCCTCCACACCTGCAGGCGACGACGTACGTACTGTCCGCTTCCCACTCACCACATCCCGCTTTCCCTCCGGCTCGTCCACTTCTGTGAGTACTGCCAAGTCGCCAGGAGTCAACATCGATGACGGAGCAGCCATCGAGCGCCGGTTCGGCGAGGCCGACAGCGTCCTTTCCCGCGCCACCATGCCCATGCCCATGCTCATCGGCCCGATCGCACCCCCCGTCATCTTGCTGATGTGGTACGTCGAGAACCGCTTCGAGGCACGGCGCTCGAGGGCCTCGCTCTTCTTCAGCGCTGCGAGCGAACTCGCGACGCCTGGCACATCGGGCGCGTCGATAATGGGTGGCGTCTGTGGGGGTGACGGATCGGCACTACCGCTGCCGCTACCGTTCGCATCGTTTGGATCAGGAGAGGGCTCTTCGATGATAACCGCAGGGGGTGACCGAGGTGGTGGCGATACGGGCTTATCGACGAGCGAATAGCGCTTGACCGAAGCCGGAACGGGAACAGACTGGGCAACTGACAGGGACGGTGGCATATCAGTATCTGATAGTGGTGGGGGGTGAGATAAGGGTGGTGAGGACGACGGCGATGATGCATGTGGATTAGACAAGGCAGGTTCACCAGGCACACGGTGCTCCTGATGGTGGCCATGAGCCGTGCCCGGGTGAGCGTTCCGAAGCTGTGGCTGTGCTGCTTGGGGGCCAGGGTGGATATGGTTGGATGATGTCCTGTCCAGCACGGGTGGCTCGTCGTCCGGTTCACGAAATACCTGCGGGGGCGTTGTGCGTGGCTGACTTGTTTGTTGCTGAGGCTGGGGAAGAGATTCAGAAGGCTTGGAAGCGTGCGAGGAAGCTCTTCCGGACTGCCGCACGGCGAACACACTCTCCCCCTCCCTCTCTTTCTCCGCATTCTGCCGTTGTTTTTCTACTTCGACAGGACCATGGCTCCGTGAGAGCTGCGAACGGCGTTGTTTCGTCTCGTCGTCCTGTTGCTTCGATAGCTTATCAGACCTAGACGAGCGCGAGCCCGTACGAGAATGCGAGTGCGAGCGTGTATGCGAGGACGAGCCAGAGCGATGTTTCCCCGACGACGTTTGCTGACTCTGGTTCTGGTTCTGGTTCTGGCTCTGGCTCTGGCTCTGGCTCTGGCTCTGGCTCTGGTTCTGCTGCTGCTGGTCCGAAACGATGCGACGGTACAAGGACTGCTTCGTTCGAAGGCCCTGCAAGAGGCGCGTGATGATCGCGCGGACCTTGGGCAAATAGATCGCCAGATTGTCGGGCGTTGCGTCTTCTGCAAGGCAAGTTTCGAGGACGTCGCGCAGGTCTTCAGGGATGGACATGAGGTCTCTGCGTGATTTAAAAAAGGAACGATAACGCGGTGTTCAACACGAGGCGCAGGGAGGGCATGGCAAAGAAAAAAAAAAAAAAAGAAGTGATACGCACGACATGTCAATCTCGAATGCAGCAAACGCAGCCACGGCCGCGTTGAAGTCGTTACCCAGACGGACGTAGACGTCGCTGATCTGGTCCTCGGTGAGCTGGAGGTTGCTCCACAGCGTGAGCGATTCGAGGAGCTGCTTGATGGCTACGAGGAGGCGCGTGACGGCTGATTCGACCGCAGGCTAGTATCTAGTTGTGAGCGCCCGATGACTGCCCTTTGCGGGACGGAACTTACGTGTGCTGCACGGCCCGCGCGGGATGAGGAAGAGGAGGAATGTGTGGATGTAACTGACTGATTTTCGCGACGAGATTTGTGGTGGACATCGGAGGGCGGGGGGTACGAGGAGGTAGCCATCATGGTGTTCTCAGTTCAAGCAGCTTGTGTAGAGTGGGAAAATTCGAGCTACATAAATATATATCTTATTATACAAATGTCAAACCCTCGCTATTGTACGGTGCAGCATCACGCCCTGCAAGGACAAGCTCGTCCAACATCTCGTCGTGCTCCGTACGCTTGTATGTCTTGATGGTCTCGCCATAGTCTGAAATATCGTACACCCGGAATCGTCGATCAAACCTACATCTCGTTCAGCTCGGTGGCCATCGACGACATAGACCATGACATACCCGACTTTGCTATACCCAGAGTATGATCTAAAAAAAAAGTAAGCTCGGCCACAAATGAGTGGAGTATTGTGCAACCCACCCTCCACCTCCAAAGCACAGCCACACATCTTGCACGCGCCTACAGTCTTCCGTAACTGACGAATGTCAGCACACACAGGTCCACAGTGTGCAATCGTATCACTCACTGTGGCAGTGGCCGTTGGCGACTACCTTGACCTCCGGAATGGCACCACTAGCCTTGTGGTCGCTCTCCAGCGCCTGCAACAATCCCTTTTCAAACATTCCATCACTCTTTTTTGCAGCCCCGGAACCCTCCAGTCCGTGTAACCCAATATCGAGTGGCAGATTTGTACGGGTGTCCGTGTCCGCCAAGCCATACGATTCTTTTCTAGAGTAAGTAGTCAGCACTGATCGCCTCTGAGACGGCTTCTAAGCGCACAGCGGAATATGGAAAAACATCAGTGCGTTCGGCTTGGCACGTTTGCGTGTCACGGGTGCGATCTGATCTCGTTCCCATGAGTCACTTGGTGGTTGGTACGGACGTTCGATGATGTCCATCGAGGCAGATTGTTGGAGGAACCAGTCGATTTGATCCTGCCCATCGATGCATGAGCTTCCAATGTTCATTACCAAGCGTCATGCTTACCTGGTGGATCCAGTCATACTCCGTAGGGAAAAATGACCCAAACCAATCTAAATATCCCTTCGAGTACGCTCCTGAATCCATAAAGTACAACGTCAGTAACTGTGTCATCGATCTGTCGGTCTAGTATCAGCTCACACATCCACCCCCTCCCAACGCCATACGTACTGATCCGCACTCCTTACTTTCAAAACATAATTGCCCACGCCGTGGATGTCGTTGGGACCTCGCTGGACAAGCGAATAGGGTAGCGCTTGCATCATTTTCATTTGATTGGCCTTTAGGTCCCCGTCCTCTTCGTCGTGGTTCCCAAATATGGCCGCCCAGGGAATCCTCCTGTCGGTGACCTCGACCGCAAACTTGGCGAGCACCGATTTGGGATCCCAGGAGGTGCCTTGTCCGTTAAGTTGATCGCCGGTGAAGACGACTAAATCGGGATTCTCCAAGTCGAGAACACGACCCAACAGCGAGTTCGTGAGGTTGTCCGATGCTTCGCATGGATCGAGTACCGTGTCGCGACAGACACCACGAGAGACGGAATAGTGCAGGTCGGCGACTTGAAGGACCTTGAACCGACCGTCTTCCGAAAAGTGAAGGGGATGTGCGCGTGGAACAGCTAACGGAGTCCTTGAACAGATATTCGAGGGAGTGATGGTATTGCACGACTTACGTTTGAGACCCTTTCGATAGGCCACGTAGACGCTCGACTGACGGCCCTCCTTCTCTGAGGTGACAGGCGGTTCGAGCTTGTCAAAGCCGTACCATGGGCGGTCTTCGCCAAACAGAACGTCGATCTCGGTGATCATCTCTTTCTTGTCGTCTGCGGACATGTCCTGCATCGGCTTGCCGGTCTTGTACCACAGATGGAGGGGCTCGGTGCGCACGACACCGTCGCGGACGGAGTGGCTGATTCTGGTCCAGGACTCCGAAGGCGTGGGCTCCTCGCCTGGGGAGAGGAGCGTAAGGTCGGTGATGAGCGGTATATCAAGTCGCCTAGTTCTTCTGTAATAGATATTCTGTCACTCCATGAGTCAGTGCAACACCGGATTCGGCCGAGTGGTATCCTACCAAAGTCCATAGGCCGGCTTGCTTGTTCAAATCACGATCGACACGGATCCAATTGCCCTTGATGGCATCCCACTCTGGGCTAGTGTCTGGGGCACACATGTCGCCGACCAGCTCGGGGGGCATCATGCAGCGAGTGATGGCTATCTCAGACACTGAGGGACGATATCTGAGCAGGGAACGGGGGCATGAAAAGAGGACGCACGGCCAGTGTCGTGGGGCCAGAGAGGGACCCATGCGTCGGTGGGATAACTGGAAGGATCTTCACCGGCAGTTGTGGTATTCCACCACTCGGTGCCGTTGGAAATCTCCTGCTGAGGAGACTGACAGGACTCGCCGCAATGCTCGAAGTAGTCGACGGTGTTGACTATCGCCCAAGACTGCCATCCAAGGCGCTGGGAGAGGCCAGGACCGGGTGTGGGCTGGTAGAGGATAAAGACGAAAGTGAGGAGACAACAGAACCCGACAAGGGACGCTACGGGAACGAATATGCCTCTCAAGAAGCGAAAGAAGCGACCGCACGAGAGGGCCATGATCGCTGTAAATGACACGTTCCTACCTGCTTATTTAAGAATCTTTTCTCTACTTCATGCGGTCACTCATTTTCCGTCGCTGCTACGCTTCGAGTGCGCTCCCTCCGCACGCAGCGTCGGCCAGAGACGCCTCGACGCCCCTCGCAGTCCGCGCACGTCGCCTCAAAAAGTCGCCCGACCTCCTCCCTCCACCCGACAGCCCCCTCACACCCTCTGAGCACGCCACCTACACCCGTCGCCTTGCGAAGGGCCAGATCCGCCCCAAAGAGACAACCCCCTCAGAGTGGCTCGACGCCCTCAACGCCCGCCGCACACGCATCCGCGGCGTCCTCCCCTCCGCACGTCCCCCCCGTCATCCCGACTCCCCCAACAACGTCCGCGTCGTGGGCCACAAAATCTACCTTCCCAACATCGTCTTCAAGCTCGTCCGCAACTACACACCCCAGGGAACCGCTTACAACCCCTACGAAGCCACCTTCCGCGTGCCTCCCTCCGTCACCAAGACCGATGTCCGCTCCTACCTCCTCACCGTCTACGGCGTTCGGACTACCTACATCCGCACAGCCAACTACATCTCCCCCCTTCGCCGTACCCGTCTTGGTCTCCGCCCCGTCGGCTCCCACCGCACCTACAAGCGCACCGTCGTTGGCCTCGTCGACCCATTTTATTACCCCCAGGACATGAACGACATGGACACCTCAGAGCTCAGGCAGCGCCAAAGGTGGCTCGAGGAGCGTTTCGCCCTCAAGTTGGTTGCGCGCATGCGCCGCCGCGAGCTCGTGCGCATGTCCCAGGCTGGCAGTAAAACTTGGCGTTTGACCGGTCACGTGAGGAGAGACAAGATCTTGCAGTCCATTGCGCGCAGGAGGGTCCTCGATGCGCGCGACTTGCAGCAGGTGGAGTCAGAGCTGGCAGAGCGCAGGAATGCTGGGCATCCCGTCCTCCGTGACAACGGTCCCAAGCTGAAACCCTTCAAGGGTCAAAAGCCGAAGAAAGTCTTGACCGTCTAATCACTACGGCGTTAAACAGCATAGTTCCCGTTGATGCTAAAGCTACAGCTACACGTTATCTCTGCCCTACATGTTTGCAATTCCATAGCGATGATGATTCAAACATCCATGTGGCTCCAATACCAGTTTCTTTTCCCCCGATAACATTGCTCTAATGCAATCCATCTATGATCAGGCCCGCTGGCCAACCCGCTCGTAATTTTCGAGCGACCTTCGAATGTCTGACAAGTGATTTTGCCATGGCGAAGGCATCGCGATATCGCCCGCACTGAAATACACATGTCAGTTCGGATCTATCCATCAGAAGCAAATAATAATAATCTCGACATCCTGAACACATGTGCACACGCATGCGTACCATCAAATCGATCACATGATGCGACGCGACGCGATCGCGGTTCCAACTCGGGTGCATTATTACGAACTCACAAGTCTGGCGATTGTTGGCGCATCGACGCGCGCCTCGACTCGCCGGGCATCTTGATATACCTCGGCGTCCAAAAAATGTAGGATAGTTTGATCATGTTGAGCCAGGCCAGGATGGTGACAGTGTCTTATATAGTTGATACAGAGAGGCGAGGCAAGCGTTTGAGATTAGGGTGTTGGGAAGGAGACCGAGGGACAGGGAGACGACGATTGTGACAGGCAGTGATGGATACAGGAGCGATGCGTGACTCTTAGCGAGTCTTCCTTTCGTCTTTCGTTCGCGAGACCGAGGTCAGTGTCGTTATAACAGTCTGAGCAGACAGCCCAGCCCGATCGTTAAAAGCGCGTGAAGGCGTGAACTGAGAAGACGTTAAACGAGATGCGTTAATGCGAATCCGGCGTATCCAGAGCGAGTTGTGGGCGCAAGTTTGAGGTTGCCGACTCCTGTCAACCTAGGTACTTATACCGTTCCCTCGCTACGTACACAGGTCCCTCGCTGGTCGTTACCCAGCACCCTAAAAGGGAAAAGGAACCAGGACCATTGTTTGATTTGACAGCGATCCCAACGCACCGCCGCCCAGAAAGGCACTACGAGTCGCGTAGTTTGGCGCTGTGGCGGCGGGGCAGTGGCAGCACCCGGCGAGTGGACAAAAGGTGGAATTATCTAAGCCCCTCTAGAAAGGTTAGGGAACCGAACCGAGTCGGAAATGATGAAGCTAGCGTCTGACGCAGGTTTCATATCGATAGGGGCGGTTCGCTCTCCCTGACGTATTTACGTTTCGAGTGAGAGTCCAGGCCCCCGACTCGCCATCATGGGAATCACAACAACAATGAGACCTTTGTTGTCCTTTTTCTCCCTACTTCCATTTACCCCTGCGCCCATTCCCCCTCGAGGTTCAGTTTTTTCGTACGTAACCCTCTTGTTACACACAGCTTCGAAGTCCTCGGAGTGGGAGCATACCCCGTCGAGATCGAAAAGGTAACGAAAGTTGAGCCCGCAACTCGATGCAGCCGCAGCGAAGCCACTGGCTTCTCGAACCCGGACGTACAGACGGGTAACCCAACCCGTCCCCCTTAGAAAACGACATTTGTCCCGTCGTCGATCGCACGACGGAATTCGCATCACCTTGACTCCAACTCCAAGTAAATTTATCCACCTACCATACAATCATGGCCAACGGAACATCGTCAACGCTTGGACTGTTGTTTAACATATTCGGCACCACTGCGCTCGAGCTGCGTCCTCTCACACAAGCGGCAAATGATCGGATCATAGGCAATTTCTGACACCAATGGCCGATTGGTCTCGCGGGAGGTGACGTACGTATATATGACCGTGAAATGTACTCATCAAACAGATTGACCGTGTCGGCCCCGAGAGATCTGAAACCCCAGTCGATTGTGAGCCTACACCGTGACTTCCAGAAGGTCTGTCCGTCCGTGCTCTCAGTGATTCTGATTCTGATTGTGAATGCCCGAGTGTGGGACAGTTGGACCTTCGATTACGATCAGGATCAAGATAACAAAAGAATCATTTTGCTGTGATTTTCTTCTTTCGTGGCCTCTATTTCAGATGTTTTGGTCCAGCCATTGGAGGAAGATGACTGCTTGCTTATGAGCCGGAAAAGGCTGTTTGGGTTCTCGGAAGTTGAAGAATCTTTCTTACTGGCTTTTCAATGATACAGGATCCGCCTTTTTGGGGACGCACACAAGTCGATTATGTCTCGGTCCCTTCTTCTTTCCCGTGGGATATCACATTTATGCGTGCCGAGTTTAGTTCTGCTAACTGAGGGGAGAGTGCGTATGCGAATTCGAACCCTTTGATGCCGAGGCTTCAGCCTTATGTAAGTTCTGTTACTTGTTTCCCACTCGATCGGACCATCAGAATACTCATCAGTTTGGCCTGTCCATCATGCGTTTTTTTTTTCCAATAATTCATTCAGCCATGGATATTATTACTATTGACTATGACTTCGATTGTTAAAAAAGGTGTCGGTAGGTGCCAGACATTTCACCTCCAGTTCTTTTCAAATTTCCACTCCTCCACGATGCTGTTCATTACGGTAGTCGTATTTACAGTCGTAGTCGATCTGGTCATTGCGAAACCGGTATGGCTATACTATTGTAGAATGGAATCATTCGACTGCTACGTTACGCTATATTATTTCGTAGCCACGCGCCGTGTTGTACCTTGTCCGCTATCACGAACAACATCTGCCGCGTCGTCACGTCTCAAGATCTCACCCACAAGTTGCGCTCGGCGGCATACGACTTTTCAACATATACACCTCACCAGACAATCTTCCTTCCTGGATTCCCACGACAGCATCGATCTCGATGCCATCAGCTTGCATGGTTTATCAGTCAGGGAGTACGTTGAATTCATCGTTACATTAGATTGGTCCGCTCATTATCTGTTTTAGCAGGATCCTCACAGGTCTTGAAAGTTATGAAATGAACACGGGTGTGATGCATCCTTTCTCTGTCGAACGGAGCGAGTCTTTGGGAATGCGCGGCGTTAGCACCCCGTTGGAACCTTCGGGTCGATATAACATTTGGATGGGTGAGATTTCAATCGGCACTCCACCCAAGACCTTCAATGGTGCATTTTCGTCGTACCATTCATTGCT
>JBBPMR010000949.1:0-13140 GCA_038090415.1 Rossbeevera mucosa | reverse complement strand
GTCCGTTTGCGACCTAAAAGAAAAGAATAGGTGCTATAGGTGCTTAAGTGAAAAACTAGTGACGTCTAGCCAGATTCGCAACAGGAAGACACTATCAAGGATGTCTAATTAAAATCTGACAGTTCCCCATCTAATAAATGTTGTATGCACAACAAGTCCTTTTCTTTATTCTCTTTTTTGCCTGCAATGACATCATCTGAGATCACCTTGCTCACTCTTTTTTGTGCTACCCCAGCTCAAGTGCTTGAGGCACAGAAGCAAATGTGGCTGCAATGGGGAGGAATGCTCACACTAGAGCAGTATATCGAACATGATGTTTAGATTTGTTGGTGTTACAACTTGTTCCTACAATTTTCCTTTCACTCTCTCTTTCTCTCTTTGTCAATGCTTATCACTATGCCTTCCTCTTATCAATTGTTTACTCACAGTATTTTAGTAATCCACAGGCTTCATGACTCATCCATCACTGTGGATTACCAACCTCTCTGACTCATGCTCACTCACTTGCTTCATCATCAGCTTAGTGTATGATTACGCATCCGCAGCTTCTATGACTCATCCATACTGCAGATAACACATTTCCTTTCATCATGTTCCATGATGTTCCATCCTCTTAGTATATAAACCCTAGACACTCAACCCTGTAACCTTAAGCTAGAGCTACTTGATTCTCCCTTGAATCTATCCACTCCTAAGCCAACCCTGGTTCCTTTGAGTGTGTGCTCCTTGTCCTAAGTCCTTTGTCATCTCAAGGCCTCCCCCTTCAGACTTCCTAGCCAAGTCCTTGTGTCTCGCTTCATGGTGAAGCTCACTAGGCACCCTTAGCCCTTCGTCACCCCTAGGTCTCCCTCTTTGGACTCCTTAGTTCCTCATCATCCTCTGGTGTCTATCTGAGGACTCCCAACTCTCAGCCTTAGTACCCATTGAGTCTACAACCGACCCTACCTGGGCAGGTCATAACAAAAGCTCTAGCTTCCCCTTCAGTCACCATTGTTGTGAACCGCTTTCACCATTCCTTCCAAACTCCCTTACTCGAGACCTGAGGAAAGGCATCCCCCTTCCACCCCACAAAACCCCTTTGTATCTTTTGCCCACCGAGCCCTAGCAACCACCCCCTCTTGGCAAGAAGGCCAAGCTCCTCCTGAGTCTCCAGAGTTCCTTTCTCGCCAAACCAGCAACAAAGATACAGATCTTGACCCAGATCTCACCCTCCCCTCGACCCAAGAATTAGACAACACCATCTCCCTTGACACTGAGCTAGCTTGCCAGCTATCTTATAGGTAATCTGCAGTAAGAAACGATAAGAAGCTGTAGGTGATAAGAAGCTGTAGGTGACTAAGTATACATGAAAGCAATGATAGAGAACAGAGCATAGAGGACGAGAGGGAAAAGGAGAAAGGAAAAGAAATGGAGGTCTGTATGAATTGTAATAATATGATCCCACTAGCAGAACTCTTCCTGAACTGGAGAAGAGAGTTGAGAGGGAGGTTGGTGGTAGGATGATTGAGACAATGAGGCTGAGGAGGTAGCTTGAAGGCGACAAGTGTGTTGATGAGAGTGAGAAGGAGGGATGGGTAGGGATTGAGAAGTGGGACAATGAGCTTTTGGATGGCCAGGAGCAGTGACAAGGCAGATAGGGCACTGGTAGTATTTACAGTTAATCCATTTGTGGCCTCGATGATGGCATACATAGCATGTGGAAGCATAGTCAGGATGAGTACAGGAAAGGACTATCTCATTGCCATCTAGGACTTCCTGTCATTTGGCCTGAGTGAAGTCTGCCTCGACTCGGGCCAGTATCTGTTCCTTTTCAGGGTCTAGGGGTGAAGAACTGGCCAAAGTGGTGGTGGGGATGTCTGGGATTAATGCATCTGCAAGCCTATCAAGAAGGGGGCAATGAGGTGGACAGAAAATGGTATTGGCATGGAGAAGGGCATCAACCATGCCCAACTGGTCTAAAAGGGGAAGGAGAGCAAGAGTTTGGGTCTTTGCAACTTCCTTGAGGATGGAGATGAAAAGGCGGACAAGGGGGTCCTCAGACCTTAGGAAGAGGCAGGAGAGATGGTCTACAGTGATGAATAGGTGGGTGTTCTGCATGAATGCCTGTCTGGCAAGGTGGAGGGGGGAGTCAGTGTCGAGGAGAAGGTCTAGAGTGGAAGCAAGGTGAGGGTCTCAAAGTTGGGAGTTGATAAGGTCAAGGTTTCCTTCCTTGAAGAAGAAAAGGAGGTGATGGGCAAAGGGGAGGTCTACAGAGGAGCGGGGGAGGAACCAAAGGTGGAGGAGTCCATTGTTTCAAAGAGATTTGTTTAGCGATGTGTGAGTGTTTTGTTGCTGAGGGAAAAGACGGAGGGGTGGGCCTTCTTGTAAGTGTCCAGAACTGTTTTGGCATGTTTGAGTTCTTTGTCCGGTATCCAGAAGTCTTCTTCAGCCAAGTAGCTCTTCCATCGGATCAGGAAGTGGTGCTTTTGCAGTGGACCCTTATGCTATACAATCTTCTTGATTTCGTACTCTTCTTCACCTTCTACAAGATCTGGAGGGGGTGAAGGGAAGTTGGGGCCATAGACAGGGTTCTTGTGATACGGGGATAGGAGGAAGGCATGAAACACATTATGGATGTGCCAAGTTTTGGGAAGATGGAGTTTATAGATGATTGGGGATAAAATGTTAGTGATAGTGAAGGGTACTTCTTGCTTAGTTCCAAGTTTTGGAGGTGCCAAGGAGCATTAAAGGTTCCTGGCTTCCATCCAGACTTTGTCTCCTTTTGAGAAGGGTTTGTAGGCTTTGGTGGATCAAGCCTTCATCACTTGGCAAGCTAGTTTGTGGGCAGCTAGGGCTTCATCTCGAGCAGTGGAGAGTTTCTGGAGTCTTGCTTCAACTGCAGGGATGTTGGACTCAGAGATTACTGATGGGAAGTGTTGGCAATGCCAAAACCTATACAGGTATGGACTAGGTTACCACCAAAAGGCAAGACTAGGAGGGAACTGTTTATGGCAGGAATCAACCAGAACAGACTAAGGAGTCTGGCTGGTACTGGCATTGTTTATATACTACTATACATGTGTCGGCCATGAGGCATACTTTAGGGCAGGTGCTCAGTAAGCGATGACATAGCGTGAGATAAACTACTATATATGTACTAAGTGTTCACACGACTGTGGGAACGAGAGTCTAGAACAACAACATGAGGCCACCATGCGTTTAACATGCGCTAGCCATGAGGTATGATGTTATAATGGTCCAGACTCGAGTCATGTGACATGATAAGATATGATTGAGCGCTTGATTGATAAGATAAGATTGGCGCGCGCTTAGATAAGATAAGATAAGATAAGCCGGCACTAAAGCTAGTGGTGCAAATGAGGATTGTAACATTACCCCCCAACTAGGATCGAGATTCCAGATCGATTCAAAACTCTGTAGAATCAGAGGTGAAGTTAATCGGTGGCATGTTAAAAACACCCTGAAACAAGGCCCGAGACATGTTAAGTCATTGAAGAGCACTAGGATTTTTCTTGTGGAACAATGCAATAGCATCCTTGCCATGAAGAGCAATAGAAGATGCAGCTTCCCAGGTACGGTCAGAGACATCATAACCTTTCCAATGAATCAAGTATTGGAAGCCACGACTAATAGGGTGAGAATCCACAATGTAATCAATTTCAAATTCCTCGTGACCTTCATCATTAACGGAAATAGGTCCAGGCCGTACAACAGGCTGGCCATCAAGAGGTTCAATGTATGGTTTAACACGTGAGACATTCATGACGTTATGAGCAGTAATCGACTTTGGGAATAACAATTCCACAGAGTTGGTGTATAAGTTTGTGACCTGATAAGGTTCAATCCACTTCTCAGTCAACTTCTAAGAGGGTCGATTCGCTAATTTCAAGTGTTCTGAAGACAATAGAACAAGATCACCAATTGCATAGGCAGGTGCATCTGATCGAGATTTATCGGCCTGAAGTGACATTTTGGCATGAGTAGATTCAAGATTTGCTTTGGCAGACTCCAAATTTGCTTTCATATCTGACGTGAATGCTTCTGCAGCAGGCAATTTCACTTGTCTAGGTTCTATTCCCATTCGGGGAGTGAATGTCTTTGTCAGCTGAAAAGGGGTAAACCCTGTCAATGATGATTTCATGTTGTTAAAATTGAATTGTGCCATTGCTAGCCAATCCATCCATTGTGATTGTTTTTCCGCAGCAAACAGGCAGAGATATTGGTTCAATTCTCTATTGATATGCTCTGTTTGTCCATCGGTCTGTGGATGATATGCAGTGGACATTTTCTTTTCAATTTTTAACAATTTGAGTAGATCAATCATCATTTGTCCAGCGAATTGCAGACCTCAATCAGAAATGATAGCTTCCGGGAGACCATGGTGTTTCCACACATAATCTTTGTACAATTGAGCAGTTTGTGCGGCTGTGACGGTTTTGTTTGTAGGGATAAAGGCCACTTCTTTAGAGAAGCAATCCACTACAACTAGCACACTATCGTATCCATGTGATTCCAGAAATCCAGTGATGAAATCAGCTGAGACCTCTTTCCATGGTCCATTTGCCACAGGCAAGGGTTGTAACTTCCCTGCAGGGGCTTTGTTCGAAGGCTTCATACAAGCACAACAATCACAAGATTTGCAATATGTTTCAATATCTGATTTCATTCCAGGCCACTTGTAGTAGCGAGAAAGAAGCTCTTTGGTTTTATCCAGGCCTTTGTGTCTGGCGAGTGGATGATCATGAAATTGCATCATTACTTCCATGTGCAAGTTTGTTGGTACCCATATCTTGCCATCATATTCCCATAATCCATTACTATACACCAATTCTTCTGCGATGGTGTGTTTCTTTTGTTTCATTTTTATCCTATCAAAAAGTTTTATTTCTTGTACACTACAAATCTTTGAACTATCTATCATGATTGTGTTTTTGTTGTTGTTTTCTATTCCTATACTATGATCTTCTCGCCGGGATAAGGCATCTGCCTTTTCCATTGAGCTACCTGGTTTGTTTACTAATAAATAATCGAAATGAGATAGATATTGTGCCCATCGAGCTTGTCGTTTAGACAGATCTTGTGCTTTCATAAAGTACATCAAGTTTTTGTGATCTGTCCAAACTTCAAACTGATGTCGAGCACCTTCCAGATGGTGTCTCCACTGCTCAAGAGATCGAATAATCGCTAACATTTCTTTGTCTGCGATAGGGTAGTTTCGTTCTTCTTTTGTCATGCTATGAGACATATATGCAATGGGGTGCCATTTGTCTTCCTTAAGGGTCGACAATACAGCACCAGTGGCGAATTCCGATGCATTACATTTGACACGATAAGGGGTCATGTCATCCGGATACGCCAAGACGGGCGCAGATGTAAAGCTATGTTTTAATTTATTGAACAATTGTTGTTGTGCATTTCTCCAGCACCAGGGTTGATCTTTCTTTGTTAAGTCATGCAAGGGATGGGCAATCAGGGAGTAGTTTTCAATGAAACGATGATAGAAGTTGGCTAGTCCTAAGAAGCTTCGAACTCCTTTTACGTTATGAGGCACTGGCCATGTGGCTATTCCATCGAGTTTGTTTTTGGACATTGAAATCCCTTCTGTGGACACATCCATCCCTAGCATGTCCACTTTTGTTACTTCGAAGAAGCATTTTGACGGTTTCATGAATAAATCATTCTCATGAAGCCTCCGAAGTACTCTCTGTACCGCTTCGTGATGTTTCTTAATATCCATGTGCTTCGAGAAGATCAGTAAGTCATCGATATAAATAATGACAATATCGTCCATGTCCGCAAAGATCTCGTTCATCATTTGCTGGAATGTGGCAGGACTATTACACATGCCAAAGAACATTACAGTTGGTTCAAAGGCCCCTAGGTGGAAGACGAAGGCTCCTTTCCATTCGTCGCCTTCTTTGATGCATACATTATTGTAACCCCATCTAAGATCCATCTTGGTAAAGAGTTTTGCTCCTTTCAATTTGTTTATGATTTGTGAGATCAACGGAAGGGGGTAGTTGTTTTTAACCATGCCTTCATTGAGATATCTATAATCCATGACCATACATTTCTTTCCATCCTTCTTTGGTATAAAGAATACCAGAGATGTCTGAGGCGATTTAGAAGGTCTGATGTAACCCTTCTTCAATTGCTCATTTACGAACGTTTTGACTTCATCCTGTTTGGCTGGTCCAAGCAGAATTAACCTTCCTTTCTTAGGTACAAAGTCCGGTTTTAGGTCTACCGCATGGTCCCATGTTTTCCGTTCAGGGAGGCGTTCAGACACTTTCTCCGAAAAGACATCTAGGTAATCTCTATAACATTCTGGGACTAGTTTGAATGCATCCTCAGATTTTGGATCGGGTAACGTAAACTGGTCTGTGTACGTATTTGCTATGTATTGTTTCTCGTGTTCTTCCATTCGATTGCAATATGTAGCATTCAAGACTTTGCATGACATAGGACATCGGTCCATCTGTACATGCCCTGAGATCCAATCAATGGAGGGGTTGTGGTCCCTCAGCCATGTGTATCCGAGAATCATTTGATTTCGGCTGAGATTGGTAACATCCGCGGTTATCTTTTCATGGTGTCCCTTGTAGTCTATAATAAGTTTACACATGTAGGCTATGCCACCTGCAGAGTTAATGGTTCCATCCACATTGTAGACAGGTACCACTTTCTCCAAAGGGGTGAGAGGAATGCGGCTTTTCTTAACCCAGTCCATATCGATAAATATTCCATTGGCGCCACTATCCAGTAGGGCGTTTGCGTCTATGTTTTTGTCTTTTTGGATTATTTTTATTTTAGAATAATTTCCCTAAGTGGCTTTAGAGTGCGCACTTTCCTGTCAATCGGGTTTTGAAGGGAAATATTTTTTTCATTTTTAAAAGCAGAATTAAGCGTCACTTCCCAGTGACCACGCTCTTTCAAGATCGCTGCTTTGGTTATGTCATCTGGTAGGCTACCACAACGAGATGACGGAGATAAAGAGAAAGAGCTATCAGTATTGCTATCTATAATTACATCGGAATCAAGAGCACTAAAACTATTTTTACATGGTAAAGAAAATGAATGTGTACTAGCACTATCTAGGCATCGAGTATGTAAAGGAATCTGAGTAAAAGAAATATTGTTCATATGGGATGAGGTACCTTGACCTGATAAGGTCCTCATTGAGCTTTTCCCGACGTCACTTCCATATCACGAAAATAGGCTCTAGCAGCCTCTAAGTCCATCTCCTGTACTACCTTCTGCCAGGAAGGTTCAGGGGGCTTTGTGAAAGGATTGTTTGATGATGTAGTTGTCTCTACAGCGCAGACCTTCTTTCCAAATTTGGAACATTGTTTTTGGTGTCCTCCACGCGAGAACCCACATTCACTGCAATGTGTAGAGGCAGCCTTACAATCTCTTGCTTGGTGTCCATCTTTGCCGCAATTGAAGCAGCCAATTGCATTTATTTCCTTGGTTGCCGCTGCAGCCACGGCAAATGATTTCAATCCCCCCCCATAAGCAGAGTGTTCTTCCCAGGCATGATGTACTGCATCAACTTCCATGGCGTTGGGATCCTGCCTATGGGAGTTGGACTGATTAAAATGAGTCTCAAAGGACTCAATTGCGTTGGCATACTTCTGGATGGTGCCGATGTAGTCACCCAGAGTAGCAGGACGTTCATTCTGCATGAACATGTGCCTTATGATATCCTGACAAACCCCTTGTTTGACTAATGTGATACCCATAGTCGGGTCACACCCAGCCTGATCATATAGGGCTAGCCATTGTGTGAGAAAGACTTGCGTCCTCTCATTTTTGCCTTGCTTTTTGCTGAGCAGGCGTCGCATGGCTATGTCCTTTTCGTTTCCTATTCTGAAACGATTGGAGAGGGTTTTCTCGAGCATGAGGCTCATTGGGAATGTTGCCGAAGGAAGTCAGTACTTTTTAATTTTGTTTCTGGCCCAGGCACCAGCTCCGTTTTTGTCCTTTTCTCCCGATTCGACTCCTATTCGAGATAGTACTGCAAGGGTCCAATTCTTGGTGGATGTAAAAAGTTCCTTATTGGCCTCTTGAAAGACCAGCATCTTCGTCCACCATTCATCGAACTTTTGATATGAGCCATCGTACATCCCTGGATCGGGGATGATTTCAGCCCTTTTGCCCTTGTGGGCGGAGGGACCATCGGAGGGGGCTAGATCCAATCGGTCGTGGGCCTCTTGGGCACGGACCTCTGCGGCGGCTGCCCTTTCCTCTGCCTGGGCTAGGCTTCCTTGCATTTGCAGCAGTAATTACTGCATGTTCTCTAGTTGGCGCTCTAGGGCACTCGATCTCGAATCCAAGGCTTGGATGGTCGGGGTGGGGGAGCAGCTTCGTGACAGTGAGGGATCCATTGAGTAGCCGGACATCTTGGTCGAGGATTGCGAATTCTATTTGACTTTTGTATAATGAGGAGTGGTCGGAGAGGACGGGAATATGTCCTGGTTCAAAGGTGAATCGCAGGAACTCTTGTTGTAACCAAAAAGGCCAGTTGCCTTCAAATTCAATGGGAATGTTGGCGGTGATGTCGTTGGAATCATACTCGTCTTCGATGAGGAGTAGACGAGGGATGGGAACTATGGGGCGGACTGCTGAATAGCAGTGATCGAAAAGTCTTTGATAATCTATTTTGACTGGGTGATACTCATGAAGAGATCAACAACCAGTTACTATACCTTGTTGTCTGGGGGGATCTCACGAAGAGTCACACACTGTTACGACCCTCATTTTTCACCTAAGTCTTAAGCGCTCGAGTTATCTTATCTAGGCGCGCATCTATCTTATCTTATCTTATCGGATTAGATTAGTGCTTGCAGTCATCTTATCGAGTCACGTGATTGAGGTCTAGAACCTATGACGTCACAATAGTCTAGACAAACACATTGTTACCGCATGGCACACAGCCTTGCCTCATTGTTTACATGTGTGCACTGGTTTGCCGCATGCCCACCTCATGGATCACATAACTTGTGCTCCTCATTGAAACCTCATGGTATACTTTAACCTTATATAGATAGTTAGTCTCACGATACGTCATACTTTATCCCACACTTACCCTAATGTAGCCTCATGTAGAACATGTGTCTTGTAGTATATATTGAATGCAGCACCAGCCAGACTCCTCAGTCTGTTCTGGTTGATTCCCGACTAAACAGTTCCCCTCCTTGAGCGAGTTCCTAGTGGGTGACTTAGTGCAATTCCTGTATAGGTTTTGTCGTTGCCAACACAAAGTTCTTGAGCTCCAACTATTAGAAGGAGAGTGGGACCATGTCCACCTGCTTTTAGCCCTTCTCATGGTACATCATTATTCTTGTTACTTTCATCACACATCACACACTGACACAATGCCATTCACATTAGTTTGCAGAGAATGCTCAACATGCTTTCTTAACAGAGCAGGGTCCAACACTATACATGGTCCTCCCAGCATTGGAGAGGCTACACAAAGCATGGTTGTCATGCACGAAGAGCAAGAAATTTATGAAATTCGGTGCAGCGCTTGAAGCAGGGATGCAAAAAATATCCCATTACTATGACCGTACAGCAGCGTCCGACACACATATCATTACAATGAGTAACCAGTCTTGCAATATCTATTCTAGGCTATCTGGCACTTACTTGATTTCACTAGTTCTTGATCCTCATCAAAAGCTTGATTACATCTGTGCCAATTGGGGTGAACAACTTGCAAACGAAGCAATGAAGCATGTCAAATTGATCATAAGTTGTTTTTTCTTAATGATGCTCTCCTCTTAACAAATCCAACAGTACAAGGAACATTATTATGCTATGTATGACTCTGACACCAATGCCCCACACCCCACGGACTACAACCATCACATTACAACATGCCACCCCAAGCTCAATGCCCTTTTGGGGTCCAATATCGACAACAATAGTGATGGTGAGAACAAGGGTGTGATTGGCTGGAACCAGAGCAGCAAGCGTGGTGGTGATCCCATATGCCCATGGCTGCAAGGTTTCCATGACTACCTCAACATGCGGGAACATCTTGGCAACACCACCATTGTGCAGTGGTGGGAAATGCACTCTGTGTGATATCCAGTATGGAGATCTCTAGTGAGGGACTTTCTCTCCATCATGGCCAGCTCTGTGTTACGACTTGCCCCTACACTTTTCCTTTCTCCTCTCTTCGTTTCTCTTGTCCTTTCTCTCTTTGTCAATGCTTTTCACTATGCCTTTCTTTTATCGATAGTTTACTCACAGTACTTTAGTCATCCACAGTCTTCCTGACTCACCCATAACTGTGGATTACCAACCTTCCTCCTACTTATCATGACTCACTTGCTTCGTCATCAGCTTAGTGTATGATTAATCATCCGCAGTTCTTCTGACTCATCCATGCTGCGAATGACACATTCCCTTCTGTCATGTTCCATGACATTCCATCTCTTTCCTATATAAACTCTAGACACTCGTACATGTACACTAAGCTAGAGCTACTCGATTCTCCCCTTGAATCTATCCGCTCCTAAGCCATACCCTTAGTCCCTCTGAGCGTGTGCTCTCCATTGCAAACCTTCGTCGACCCAAGGCTTTCACCTTTGGTCTCCTTAGCCAAGTCTTTGTGTTTCGCTTTGTGGTGAAGCTTACTAAGTACCCTTAGCCCTTCGTCATCCTTAGGCCTTTCCCTTCGGACTCCTCAGCCCCTCGTCGTCCTCGAGTGTCTACTGTTACACTTGGTCTGGGTAGGAACAAGCGTAACCTCGAGAAGAAGGTCTTGGAGCAAGAGACAAGGGCAAGGGGGGGCCTTGAGGGTCGAGGGATCAAGACAATGGAAGGTCGAGAGGGCTGAGGAAGTCTTGAGGATCGAAGGGATCAAGACAATAAGGTTCTTTGAGGGTCGAGGAATCGAAGACAAAGGTCTGAGAGCAACAGAGACAACCTATAAAGCAAGACGAAGCTTTCAAGGGTTGAAGCGTCCTTTCAAGTGCAGGACGAGGTCACACAGAGGGTTCAACGAGCAAAAGGTATATTCCAAGACATATCTAGGAGGATACTCAAGGAGGGGACAAGGAATATTCGAGAGTACTCGAGGAGGTCAAGGTTAGGAGAACTAGGAGCGACACTGGATCGTTTATAAGTAAGGGAAAGAACAATAGAAAGGACCATGATTGGTCGGTAAAAGTGGTGCCATAGAATGTTATGGAATATGGGGGAATGAGTAGGTAATCTGCAGTAAGAAGCAGTGAGAAGCTGTGGATGACTAAGTATTATATGTAACCGGTGATAGTGAGACAGGCATAGAGAGAGAAGGAAGGAGAAAGCAAAGAAAAAGAGATGGGGGTTCACAGGAATCGTAACATCTACCTCAGGACTCCCAAACTCTTAGCCCTAGTACCCATCGAGTCTACAACCAACTCTACCCGGGCCAGTTGTAACACTCTGTATCCTCGGAATGGGCATTTTCGCCTGCAGGGATAACCATCAGCAAGCGTCGCAACTGCCTCAAGGCCAATATCATGGAGGCCCTTCAATTCTTGAAGTGTAGCACAAGATCTGAGGTTGTCATTTGTGAGGATGTCTTGCTCACTCTCGAGGTGCATGGTGACAATGATGGGGAGACTGATGACAAGTGGGATGGTGTTGCAAATCTCACATCCTGACCCCTTATCTTATCTTATCTTATCTCGGCGCCAATCTTATCTTATCTTATCGGCGCACCTATCTCTTATCTTGTTCTTCTATCTTATCAATGATGTCATGGGCTAGACCCTACACATGTTTTACATGAGGCCAGCTTCTTTTCATTTCCGCTCGGCTTTTCTTCCATTTGATACACTGCCTCACTTCTTTACTTCCTTCTCTCACACTTGTGAGAACTTATATACCTTAATATAGTAGATAGTGTCAGACACAGCTTGGTCTGTGCGCATGTACCTGTAGTATAAATACTTGATTGCAGCAACCGAACAAGCCAGTCTTGTTCTGGTTGGATTCCCTTGATCTACCAGTTCCCCTCCCTTCTCTTGTATCTAGTTGAGGTGCCTAGTCCTTGTGATTAAGGTTGCCTTCATTAGAACAAGACTCTTCTTACTACCCACCTCATCTTTTGTCAGTGACTACCTATCGTCACAAACCCTATTTTGAAAAAAATTTCTAACATGTGTTTCTCTTGTCTCTTATTGGCTGTGGCATACTTGAATCCCAGAGTTTAGAGAAACCCCTCACATTGAGGTTA
Source organism: Rossbeevera mucosa (assembly GCA_038090415.1). NCBI lineage: Eukaryota > Fungi > Basidiomycota > Agaricomycetes > Boletales > Boletaceae > Rossbeevera > Rossbeevera mucosa. Next base: position 905 of record JBBPMR010000949.1, on the reverse strand, counting down.
AAGAGAACCCTTGAGCAGGTTACCCTCTTCGGAAAGCAACTGAATCCTCACTGCTGCACATATGCTGGTCTGGCGTCATTTCTGTTCACATTGTCATTGTCAGGGTAGATCACATTCAAGTGAACCCTTCTGACCGCAGAAAAATAAGGATCAATCCCTTAGTGCATAGTGGGTCAGCACAGCGGAGTTGATACCATGCAAATGACAGAATCGTGATTTCTTCTGAAAGATTTGCAGCCTAGACAGTGCTAAAACTGCGCCATAGCCAGGCACTTCCGGTTCCATTGACTCTACCTTCAACCCACATCCAGAGCTCATGACTCTGGTATTGTTTTTACGTTACTTTTAGGTAACTTGGTGGTTGGTCTCTTTGTGAGTATCACCTGCTATAGATAGGAAAAGCAGGATCCACTCCCCTGCTCCAATAGCAAACCTGGATTTTAATGGGGATCTAGTAGAATTTTTGTGTGAAAACTTCGGAATCGAGTCCGAAACCTTCATTCTCCCAAAGACTGAGTGGATACCTGCGGAACCTGAAAGAGTTCCATTACATAACATCACCGATCTCGATACTTGACTCTATTGGCTAAGAAAGGAATTTCTTGACTCTCTCGTTGGTCAAGGACCCCCGGTTAACAACCTAAGCGAAACACACGGTTATGAGGCAACTGCTGAGTTCATAATCCATCACCCCCTTCCTCCTCCACAAGATGTCATCAAGCGAGATTCTCAAACAATTGGCAACAATTGTCGCCCAACTAAGTGCTGTGCAAGCAGAGAACTGAGTCCTGAATGTTACGCTTGACCCGGGTAGGGGCGAGCGTAGCCTTTGTGAGACGAGGGGCAGACGAAGGTCGAGGGATACCGCGTAGTGATAGCGGTCGCAGAGGTCGTTCTATCGATTG
>JBBPMR010000948.1:0-13143 GCA_038090415.1 Rossbeevera mucosa | reverse complement strand
AAAATCCGGTCGGCTCTCGGACACTGAACAGAAAAGCTTTGTGCTCTTCCGAGAACACCTCTGTAAAAGCCAAGTTCCTGTTTCAATCATTATCACATCCCTCGAACACAAACCACGGATGGACGACTGGTGGAAGGAAAATGGAGAAGAATTCCTTAAACTTTGCAAGCTGGAGCCAAGCGCAATTACTGGGCATGCTTGTATCACGTCACTGGTATTAGAAAATACAACCCCACAACATGAGGACAAACTAATCGAATCCAGGCATTCGGTCCTAACCATGCTGGAGGATTCGATCACGCACGGAAGCTCCTTTAGACCAAGCAAGGCGACCTGGATCGTGTCATTCTTGAAAGGGGTAATTGTTGAAATCATACGAGTTGGAAGCTCGCCTTGGTTGGGAAGACTTGGATTTGTTAACAACGATATCATCAGAGATAATCGTGAGTTGACCAGGGAACAGGTTAGAGAATTAAATAGGTTTGCTGCACAACAAGAGACGTGATCCAAACCACAAATTTGAACAGTGTCACGAAAACAAGCAGTACACAATAGTATACATATCGAATCTATCATGTAATATTACAGTGACGTATCACCAGCTCACGAGCAAGCTTCTGTGTTTCTTCGTAAGTCGGCCCCTGGCCATTCCAGGAAGGGTGGGTTGGGTCCCAAGTATTCAAGCATACGTGGCCATCGAATCTGGCTCGAACAGCATTTTGGAGATCCTTCCCATTCATCTCCCACCATTCATCAGGGGAATCATACTGGCCAATATCACCGATGAACAATACCAAAGGAACATCCCCTTCTCGGCAAACTGTCTTCCAGATCGTGTCCAGGTCCGTCGCTTGCTCCCTGGACAGTCGCCCACGACGCATGCAGTATACAACGAGGTGGACACCGCCACCTTGCTTCAGGCGCGCCTTGATTGCTCCCCAAGGTGATGGACGATGTTCCAACCCAAGCGTATCGTAGAATCGGAAAGTAATGTCATGACCCGACGTCGACGAAGAGGACTTTTGCGAGATCTCGCTGAAAGGGACGGAGTATTCCACGATGGGAGGATGAGCGACCCGAACGCTGTTGCTCACCGGAGCGACTGCCGCCCCGATGAGCATATTGACGAGCGAACTTTTCCCAACACCAAGAGATCCGAGAATGACAATATTTCGGGACTCCCCCGTATTGTCAAGCAGCCCCCGTGGAGCTCTCCAAGGAAGCAACGAATCACTGGGCTTCAACGAAACACAAAACAACCTTTCTAGGGCCAAAAGCAACGACCGAGTTGACATGCCAGCAAAAATATGATGTGCTTGTTTGGATGCAGACGGCTAGCAACTAGAGAATGCATTCAGTTGTTTATGGCAGAGCACAAACCCAGCGACCCACAATTTTTTCGACACTATAACGTTTTTGAGACTGAGGAAAACCGGTGAGAAGGAAGCATGCAACGTGTACGCATTGAACCCGTGCTGCCCTGAAACCCGATGTCGGAAATCTCGTGCCGGAAGAAGTTCAATGAGTCGTGGCCTGTCGTGGCATATGCAGTGGGACAGTACAATCAGCTCATCGTGGATTTATCACGATCCAAGGTGCAATGATCCAACGTTGAACGACCCAGATTATCGTTATGGTTCTAAGGTCCTTCAGGTTCAACGGCCCCTGAACGGGCGTCCATAGATAAGCCCCATAAAGTTCCCACGCCACGCTCGAACTTGTCCAAATGCAGGCAGGGGAGTCTGAAAAAAAAACCCACCCAGTATAAGAACCCACTCAAACCTTGCTTGGCGCTTTATATCGCTCTTCTCCAACTCCTCCGATCATGTCTGCGAAACTTTATGTTGGGTGAGCCGACCACCGTTCTACAGTCCTTTTCACGGAATACTCATCGGATCTAGCAATCTAAGTTGGGCCACGACGGATGATACCCTCAGCGACGTAGGTACACCGTTGTCCAGTCCCGTGTGCCCTGTGGCTTAATCCATCTCGTTTTTTCTCCCCTTCTCCACCCCACCTTCTCGAAAAATGAAATCATGAATAAATAGGCTTTTTCTCAGTACGGCCAAGTCATAGATGTGCGCGATCTCGTCACGGAATCTCCCATGATGGGTTGAGACCCCTTTTTGATATGGTTTGCTAAATCAATCTTTATGCATGTCCCCGCAAAACAAAATCATCACATTTGAACCGTCGTGGTGTTCGTTGCCATTCCTTCAAACAGTGCATCGTGATGAAAGATCGAGAGACCGGTCGTTCTCGTGGCTTTGGCTTCGTCACTTTTGGCTCTGAACAAGAGGCTCAATCTGCCATCGATGCACTGAATGACCAAGAACTCGATGGCAGACATATCAGGGTTAACCTAGCAAATGCTAAGCCTTCCGGTGGTGGTGGTGGTGGTGGTGGTTACGGTGGTGGTTACAGTGGTGGCGGAGGCGGTTACCGAAGTGGTGGCGGAGGAGGTGGGTGGTGATCGATGTCGACAGGATTCCACCTGGTGCTAAAATGCATGCATGATCGTATCAAGTTCTGTACATTCTACCGGACGATTTCGATGCTTGTCGATATGATGTCAATTTCTTTCACGGATCTGATTGTTCACTAACTGAAAGAATTTTAATCATTCATGTCACGTGGACGGTAGCTTATGTAAGCCTGCCGCTAGTGTCGTATCGGTCTCATATTTTTCCTCCGGTGCGACGGAGAAGTTGAGGTTTTAATAATACATGAAGAAGTATTGCAGAAAAGGTGCACAAAGAAAGAGAAAGGGAAATGGACACCAAAAAGGAAATTGAACTACAGTCGCATGCGGGCGTTTCGTTTTACATGGGCAAACCACACGCGTCAAAGGTCGATGGATGATGGATGAAGGTCTGATAAAAAGGAAGAGAGTAAGAAGGACCGACGAATGCCGTGGGCTAGATATCATGCAAAGGTCAAGACAAGAACATATTGATGACGGAATACTAGATACCGGACTCAGTAGCCATATCCGCCGCCACCAGGCTGTTGCTGATACCCTCCATATCCACCTCCCTGGTACCCTTGCTGTGCACCAGGGTAACCACCAAACGAACCGCCTGCCAAAGTGTTGGAATGCAAAATCCATACAAACAGTATGAGACAAACCTTGGCCGCCGAAGGCTCCACCGTAACTTGGAACTGCACCATAGCCCTGGCCGCCTGCATAAGCGCCACCTGCTAGCAGTGAGATGATCTACGTGGTTAAATGCCGGCACTGAGTGAACCCACTACCATAACCACCAGGGAAGGCTGTTTGAGGCGGTGCAAAGCCTCCCGGCGCACCACCACTACCACCACCGCGAGCATTAGCCATGTTTACTTTGACTCTCCTGCCATCGAGCTCGTGTTCATTGAGAGCAGCTATGGCAGCGTTTGCTTCATCTGAAGAGCCGTACGTTACGAATCCAAAACCACGCGAACGACCAGTATCACGATCGCGCATGACGATGCTCTACATCCAACAAGAACGATCACAATCCACGACGTGTTACGGCAAATAAGCTTCGGACAGCAAGATAGGAAACGAACGACGCGCACATCGAGCACTTGTCCATATTGTGAAAAAGCCTAAATTTCCCATTGTTGACGTAAAGTGGCAGCAACAGCAGCAAGCGAGAACATATCCATGAAAAGTAAAGAGATGTAAGAAACATTCATTCGGAGACAAACAAGATAACATAGCAAAGGGCCATCTTTGATCCATGCTATAGTCAGTACTGACTTGTCGCAAAGCGTCATCGGTTGTATTCCAACTCAAATTTCTACAGAACACCAGAGCGGAAAGAAGACCAATGAATCAGTTTCGCTTTCCTCCGCCAGAGACAGAAGAAGCTCGAGTTGAATATTCTCAGTGCGAAGGCAGACTGACCCAACATAGATTTTCGAAGTCATGACGAAGCGATCAAGACCAGGAGACGAAGACCACTGATATAAACTAGATTTGGCTTGAAACCGTCGTACAGGCGACGAACGTATCCGAGACCCGAAAACACTAGTAAAGGGACGTGGACGTGCGAGGGAGGGAGAAAATGAAATAGGGCTTCGAAGACGCCCCTCTTTATAACTCGTCCCCCTCCAAATTTAAACTCCGGTCTGAACTCAAAATGTTTGACTAGATCTAGACTCCAATTGCCTTTTTCGAGCCAAGTCATTCAATGACTGAACTACCTCCGTGGCCCGTGGGGAAAACATTGGCGTCTACATGAAACACAGACTGGCGCGATTGACATCCCAAACGTCAGAATAAATGCCTGGGTCCCTGGCAAACTCGTGGCATCACTTGCGGAAAAAGCTGCTGGTACTTGTACGCAGATGTTAACCCAGCGGGAACTCGACATCGTGCCATTAGTGGCCAACGTTGGTCTCTTCTTATCAATTTCAAATTTAATTGTGCTGTCCAGGATCGGATCTACTCGCGCTTAGATAAGTATCGTTCAAGAATTACCTTATATGAAAACACAACTCAATAGCTTGTGCATTACCGTCGTCATCGAGGCATGAGGCGTCGTAAATAACTACACCGAGTATCCGGCAGGTTTAAAATGACTATGAAACACTCATTGGTGAGACTGCTCGAGGAGGGAGAAACAAATGTGAATCGCTTGGACATATGCTGAGACGAAGAATGAATACGATGGGTTCAATGAGTAAGAAATCAGAATCAATTGCCAAGGAAACAAAGAAGAAAGAGTCGGCATCAGAAGGGATAGAAAGAAAAATGAAGATGCGAAAACCAGATCATATGAAGAAAGATCTTCACCGTCTCAGACATCACCACTAGAGCTGGAGCTCACTGTCCACAGTCGGTGGCGTTGCAGTAGAGCTATTCTCTCCCCGTATCCCGCTAACCACCTCCATGAAACTCTTTCTCCTGCGCTTCTTTTCCTCTCGCTCCTTGTCCTTCTCGGTTCGCTCAGCGGCGATTTCCCCTGAATTTCGTGCAGATTCAGGGGGGCTTGAACTCGGACCAGCTGTATCAATACTATCCCTCGCGCCGCTCTCCCCATTACCCTTGTCAGAAGGTTTGACGCTCGTCTCCCGTCTCAGCACACCCGCAATGCCGGCGATTCCCGGTATGTTTGGCATTGATCCCTTCTTGGGTGCAGAAAGAGATATTCTCCGAGCCAACCGCTGGAAATTTTGCGACGAGATTCGTTTCCTCTTCCCTTCAGTGTCTTGGCCGGGGGATGAAGTAGGATCCGGTGTTGACACTCGCGGGGGTGTAGCAGTTGTATCGAAGGTGATGGATGTAGGAAGGCGAATATGAGCCTGGGAGCCACTATCGATGGACCGCGTGTCATCGGTCTTGGGGAATGCAATGGGTGCAGGAGGGGAGGACGGTGGGAACGCAACTGCTCCAATGGCTGGTGGGGTCGCGAATGCGACTGGTGCCGTTTCTTCTGGCGCTGGAGGGAATGAAACATAAGGAATGTCCTTCGTAGGTACAGATGGAGCAACACTCGGTGCTTTGAAGCTGGCAGTCGGCTTGATGGACGGAGCACGAACAGAAGCTGTTGGGGCACGAATAGAAGCCGTTAAAGCACGCGGCGAGTCCGAAATGGATCCCTCTGCGGCAAGGGCCTCGTCGACTTGACGGTTGATAGGTTGCGCGGTGACAACCGAGGCGTCATATGCTTCCGCAACTCCGGACATTGTTGCGGAAGAAGAGCCGGGAATAGGAGCACAGGCACGAACGTGGTCAATCCACATCGACGCAAATACACCATCTTTCTGCACGAGCTCCTTGAATGAGCCAGATTCAACCAATTGACCATCTTTGAGGACGAGAATTCTGTTAATGATGGTGAGCTGTTGTTCAGCGAGGTCTCCCAGCCACTTACTGGTCAACGCCATCAATGCCGTGAAGTCCGGTCGTTCCAAGGTCCCAAACCACGGTCCTGCCACTAATTAATGCGGGCTCTAACGGACCCTCAACGAGGACAACTTTCGCATCCTTTTCCAATGCACGTGATACAGCTTTTGTGCGCCGCTCAGCAGGGATATCAGGGACGGCAGCGACAACAGAACGATGAGACGCAATTGAAAGAGACTGAATCGGGATACCGTTAAGATGGATGGAACCAGAGTCGACATCATACAAGCGGAAGAGTGCCTTCGAGATACTCGACCTCCAAGAGTCAGGCACACTAACAATGGCCGTGACGGACAATGGTGAAAGCACAAAAGAAACACCAGTGAGGGTAGAAACTGGCTCCTGTGAGTCGGTGTAGGGATGGGTAAGCGACACGTTGTCTAATTGTGATTAATCAGTGGGGAAGCACACGTCAAGCAGCCAAGGGATACATACCAAATATGACTTCAACACCACCGGCTCCACCAATTGAACCCTTGCCAAAAACCACCCCAACAGGTTTGTCAAGCACTCTGAAGACAGATTTCGCGTCGGCAGTAGCAGTGCGCACCGAAGGAGCCCAGGTAAGTGGGATGAAAAGGACGCCCCAATACCACACCCAGGTAACCCAGGAACCTGTGCTCCAGATATCTTCCGTAACACCTTTACCGATGTAGAGACTACCAAGCAACAGTGCGCTGGAAGCAAGAAGACCTTGGACGAAGGCCAGAACATAGCTGCTCGCAGGGCAAACACCGAGAGCCCAAGGGCGAGAAGGAAGACAAACCACATAGCCTACGGAATATGGTGAGGGCTCAAAAAATCAATACGATCCACTGAACATACCATATATACCTAAGGCGACCAAAACAGCCAAACCAAACTCCCAACCAAAGAGTACTCCGAGCACTACAGCACCAATCAAGGCATCATCGATAGCGGCTGAGATGATCGAAACTGCATGGAGAGCCTTTGTCGCTGCAACACCCGTTTCAGTTGATTCACCCGAAACTTCAGCTTTTCCAGAACCAAGAGATAGACCAAGTACGTGGTCAGCATAGTCGGATGACAACGCAACGTCGGCACCTGCACCAAGACGAGAAACTAAGGCCTTGGTAAGGTTCGGAATGCCACCGTCAGAAACGAGGAATTGTAGCACGACAAATACGGATATATAGGTGTACGGGGAGCTGCCGAGAGGGGTCAACACGGGGACAGATGAGATGAACGTATTGAGAGCTGCGCCAAGGGAGAGCGGGACAAGAGGTGTGAGGATGCGTGTTAATATATGAAGCAATGTGATAAGGGTCTGATGGATTGATCGTTAAGATAGACAAGTACGAATAAACGATCATCAAAACTCACGATAAGACCCTTGGCTGGAGAGACATAGGGATACAACCGCCACACCGTAGCCAACGAAGACTCGAACTTGTCAAGGTAAAAGTGTGAATCCGTGAAAGGGCGACAGAGGTTATGTTGGCTCACCTGTGGGGAGATCGCCGTGGGACAAGATCCGGAAAGACCAAAAGTGCCATACTTGCTGCTCTCGGCTCCTGGAACGACTTCGTTTCCGTCTTGCTGAAGAAGTACACTCGATTGACCGACGAGGGGAGCACTCTCAGCTTCTGCGATCTCCGGTTGCGACTCAGCAGGAAGATAAACAACATGCGGAGAAAAGAGGACAAAGAAGAGAGGGAGAAGGAAGAGGACACGGAAAAGAGGAGTGAAGAAGTGGAGGACCTCTGGGATGCACACTGAGAGCTTGGAGGAGTCACAGATACGCCGCGGGTCTGAAGATGAGGATGAGAAGAGGGGGTTGGACATTCGTACGCATGTGCACTCACCACGTGTTGTGACCAATATAGCGAGCAGGACTACTTGGGCGATATCTAAGACCAACGCAATGAAGATGGCAGCTTTTACACGCTTGCGGGACCAGATCTCGATGTTGTTCACGTCCTTGTAGGCTCCGAGGGCGGCGAGAGCAACGTAAGCGACGAGCCCAAGGAGGGCGGCCAGTTCAATGCCGGTGCCGTGCCTCCAGATACCATTGAGGGCGGCGTAGGCTACGTAGGCAAGACCATCGACAAGGAAAGAAAGGGCAGCAAGAGAGAGAAGGGAGAGGATGAGGGATTTCCTTGGGACGCGCGACTGGACGACGACGGGTGTTATCGGGGAAGGGGAAGGGGGAGAGAGGGATTTGGAAGTGAGAAGGGAGAGAGTGGCAAGGAAGACGACGGCGGGAGACGAAACCCGCAGGCCGAAAAGAGCGCAGGCGAGGGAAGATGCGCCTGCGACCGGAAGGGATGCTGCGGCGATGCTACGAAGAAGCGCCCGACGCGTCGTCATCGAAAAGGGCGATGAAAGGGCGTTGCTAGTCGTGATGAATGTCGTTGAAGGTGTCGTCGTCGTCGTCGTCGAGAAGAAAGGGAGGAGGGAAGGGAATGGCCTGTCAAAATGGCGTGCGAATGTGAGAGGCAGGATCGTTGCCTTTTGAGCTTGATATGTGGCGGTGCACGATCACCGAATTTAGTTTCGCTCTTGTATGCCGACGCGAACAATGTCCACGCTCGCATAGCCGACGTGCCCTCCCCGTTCTGTGTCTGTTACGCTCCTCAATCACGCCCTTCACATGCTCGAACGAGCCTCGTGTTTTCCATCTTATTCTCTAACTCGGATCAGTCGAGACTTGCTCCGAATGGGGTAAATGAACACGTGTGACAGGCATGTAAGACTTCCTCTTTCTCTTCCCTCTGGCCGTCGAGTTCTCGGCAACAATCCTTTCCCTCGGCATCTGCCCTATCCGCCTAATCGCTACTCGTAACCCGGCCTACTAGTGTCCTGCCCGCCCTTCACTGCTGACGTCGGCCTCATTCGCAATCGCATGCGAGTCGTGACCGCCGCTCTCCAGCCACGTCCAGCGTAATCCCTGGTCATACACTCATATCGCCAGATAAACTAGACTAGACGCCCAGATCAGTCTTAAGTTAGCTCAATCTCCAATGGACTTCTTCAGGAACAACGCGGGTCATGCTCTCCAACTACAAATGGAACGTACCCAAAGTTACGCTCTCTAGTCTAGTAATATAGATCTCCACAAACTGGCCCATCGGAATGCATCAAAACGGAGCACGAATCCAAAAACCTACACTTCTCACGAACTTCACCAGTTTGAACCCCTGTCAGATTGACTCACAAGTATGTCGTAATAGTTTTTTTAGTATCATCCTTATCTATCACCCTTTGCATGGGCTGGCTGCTCCCGTCCGTTCTCTTGTTGACGATGCGTTCGAGTTGCTTAACTCCAATTACTGAAACACGGATTCAAGTTTCATTCAGAATCGCCAACCAGAATAGGGACCGCGATGGGAAAAGAACCGAGCTCGACAAACGTGTGAATGGCCTGAGAGTGATATGGAGCCGCACTCCACAAGCGAGGTGTATTACTACTATCAATCCCGTAATAAACGTCATCGCTTCGTTCCACCTTTCCGGTTCCTCAGGGCCTTTTGTGAGACCAAGAGCGTCTAATTGTCGTTATGTTACCTGAACAGCTGACCCCCAGGCGGTCTGTTTCACGTTTCACGCGCTTAACTGACTCGCGGCCCGGAAACGGCCAGTATCATCCCAAACTCGCAAATCCTTGCAATTCCGACTCCCTTCTCAGATTACCTGAGGCTTAAGTTACATGTTCTCACGAAAAAAAGGACTTGGGGTGAAGCCTACTGCGAAATAATAATAAAAGTTGGCAACGTTTCGTCCAGTTGACGACCCGCAGAAGCGTGGATCTAATCATTATAATGGCTGCGCACAGCGGACACACTCGGAATGCTGTACACTCACCCTAAGCCGCACTGGTGCGGACCGAGTCGGTAACCATGTGCGTCTTAATTATTGGGCGCTGCCTCGTGGTCAACTCATTCACTGCCTTCATTGTGGTCCCATTCGCTTCCAGTCAACTATCCGCCTCTTAACAACACTCAAGTCCTATAGCAAGCATTCGGCTCGCTATTTATATATTTCTCACGAATATACAAGTCTCGACACAGTCGGACGAACGTCGCCAATGGCCTCATCTGATGGTGAGCAGGTCCACCTAAACAGCACGAAAGAATTCCTTGATGAGATAAATTGTAGGAGCTCTCAACGTAATTCTTTTCGGGGAATCGGGCGTCGGGAAAAGCTCTGTGATCAATATGCTTGCAGGAAAGCCCGTCGTCAAAGTTTCTTGTGATGTTGCAGATCGCACCCTAAAGTCCACGAGATACACCATCCATCTTGGTGCCGCCGAGATCACAATCTGGGATACTGCTGGTCTCGAGGAACCCACGATGGGAGTCAACGGATACTTGGATGCAGTCGAAAAAGCCCATACGCTCATCCGTGACCTCGGCGATGCAGGGGGAATCGATCTTCTACTTTTCTGCATGCGAGGTGGCAGGATCACGGCAACAACTCAGAGCAATTACCGGCTCTTCTACGAAATTCTGTGTAACAAGGAAGTTCCCATTGCTTTGGTCGTCACCAATTTAGAAATGGAAACGAAAATGGAGAACTGGTGGATGAGGAACGAGGAGTTTATCAAGACGTATGGCATTCATAGCGTGGGACATGCATGCATCACCGGGATCGAGGAAGACGAAAAGTATGACGAATCAAAAGTCATAATCCGTGACCTTCTTCTGTCGCAAATTAATACCAGACGAAGGTTCACGATGCAAACGGAGTCGTGGTTTGCAAAACTATTGGCAGGCCTAGCAGGCTTTCTGATTAGCAAGAATCCTCCGAGAGGAGATAAGATGGTTCGTACGTTAGTAAAGCGCTGTAACGTGGATGGGGAAACAGCGAGGCGTCTAGCTAGCGTACTCACCTAAAGAGGGACCGGACGATAGAGGTAATACTTGCTTCTTCCACGGCTCGATCATTCGTATAAATCGTACTCGCACTAGTATATGATCCTTCAACTCTAGATACATCTCTCAATTATATCGCATAATGGTTTTTTCGCTAACTTTGAGGGAATGACCATCCCAAGGCGTTCAAGAGGAATATTAGCCCTAGTGACAGAGATACAGGAGCAACGCGTTACCGAGCCAAGTTCAACGTTTGATCAACTGCCGTCCGCCGCGTCCTCGTTAACCTCCGAGCCTTGATCTAAGTCCCACACTTCAACAGTTTACCCCTTTCTCCGAGGCAGCTGCACGAGGGAACGGCCCAGGCGCGTGGGCTATTTCGGCTCCCGTCACGGTGCTCCTTCAATACCACGTCGAGAATATCCTCGGATTCGATCGTAACCTCCGTCAATATTCCCGGGGAGTGCAGGGGCAGCAGCTAGGAGATATTATTCCGTCGCCAGGGTCTTTATTCGGCCTTGACTGATTCGTGCCTCCGAACCACCACGCGTTCCGAGGTACCGAAACACTGGTCAGATCTCATCGATAATCGATCATCTTTCTGTTTTACAATGAATTATACGACAGAATAGCATGGTACATCTCACTTTTCCGGGCATCCCGCCCGTCCCGTGAAGCCCCTCGATAGCTCAACGGAAAAGGCTCGGTGCCCTGAAGACTGACATATGTACTAACGAATGCCATTTCATCCACAATCCATGGAGATGTGTTCGACCGAGAGCGAACTCAATTCCCGAAACCAGCGACACTTGCACTGGATAGTACAATTCAAGACCACAGTACGACTCGGCCTGGCATCTGTTACGAACCCTTAACAAAAGGAAACCACCAGTGAGCGGTACATATTCGAATTCGCTGATTGCGCCACTTAGGAAAGACAATAAGATCTGGAATTACGGAATTGGGGAAGACATAGGCACAGGTCCTTGTGCCTCCAGGGGACCACATGTAAGTACATAAGACTTGACTTTGTTGGCATAGCATGTGGTTAATATTTAATTGCCCGTAGGTAGTGAATCAGGTACCTTGCAAGTACGTCTTCCGTAATGCTTGGCTGACTGACGTGCCGTTCTGGGTGGAACCAAAATCGCTTAAAACTATCACTGATCGATTGGACACCTTTTAGAGCTGGCGGGTTGCTACCGGGCCCAGGGATTCGTCGAACAGCGGGTTTAGAGTGTCCCGAAGGGTGTACTCAAGATGTGTTCACACGTAGGACTAAAATAAACTAGGTAGCCTGAGGCATCATTACATGTTAATGGCAACTGACCTGTCGTTCGATTTCAAGTTTTCTATAATCACTCATTAATTGCACTAGCTTGTTCTGGTCCTGTGCAACCAATTTCAGGAGCCGGACCAGCGGACGGGAACAAGTCTTCAGAACCTCCTGTTGGTTCTAGGAAACGTACTAGTGCTGGTGACGCCCCACTTACCATACGTCACAGGTATGTTCGAATTCAGATCCTTCGTCATAGAATCATCCTCACATCTCCCCCGCAGAAGATGCCATGCCAGTTTTCATCAGAGGGTATAAGTCTATAGTAATTTATATCTTATCTACTGAACCAACAATAGCGAATGTAGTGATTGTGGTGGAGGACATATGCAGACCATGACGTGTTGCTTTAGAGGAAGCAAAAATTTTGTGCGTAGATCGGCCAAGTGGAAATGTGCGTGCCGTCTCAGGTAGTACACGCGAAAAGATGTGATATGGAGAAATTCACTAATCGGTGAGGGGGAAACCTTAGATATTAAAGTTCTACAGCGCAATACTGTACACCTTGCAACAATGCGAAAGTAATGATGCCTAACACTGCCTCGGATGCACAATGCATGAGGATGAGGCATGACGACAGATATTTGAAATACCTTCTGGTCCGATATCTCCGACGGCGCGTCGTTTGTCCTGAACGTTCAGGAATAAATACACAATCAATTACCGAGGTGATACTCAAACTCACCTTGCTACTGACGAGTTTGAAGGAATACGATCCTTGCGTCGTGTATGGATGGATCCTAGGTCGATGAGCGGACGAACGTGATCACCGAATTCTTACGCTCGATATTTAGCATGTGCTCGCGTTGTTACCAGGAGGCATTCGATCATTCCTCCTGATTCTTCGCCCGTTTCCAAATCGTTTCGTCCACATTATACCATAAATCTTGCAACGTACAATGCACCAGGTTTAGCCTCAGGGAATCATAGAGCACTGCGCCGTTCGGAGGGGGTCACTGCACAGGATTGCATGATTGCTCGAGGGGGTCAGGAAATTTCGCTACGTGCGCGGCGAATAGCACACATTGGATTATTCAAAAATACGCGGTAGAAATGATTGACACTAAATATCTGAC
>JBBPMR010000947.1:0-13145 GCA_038090415.1 Rossbeevera mucosa | reverse complement strand
CTTACCTCCCAACCCCACTCCTTCTTCCACTCCCATCCAACCACCCTCCATGTCCAAACCTACTGAACTCCGCATCGCATCTCCAGAACACTTCGATGGCTTTTACTCCAAGGCAATGCCCTGGCTCACTTCGGTTAACTTCTACCTGGAGGTTAACAAGGAAGTATATTCCTCCAATGTGAAGAAAATCGCATTCGCCCTCTCATTCATGACAAAGGGGTCTGCCTCCACTTGGGCCCAAACCTTCCGCCCAAACTTCATCAATGACAATGGAGATATCAAGATGGGGTCCTTCAAGGACTTTATTAAGCTCTTCAAGGCTGCCTTCAAGCACCACGACTCTGTCAACAATGCCATTGCTTGGCTCTCGACCAAGCAGATGACTCAGAAGAAAAAGGAAGGATCATATGAACCCTCTCTCACTGAGTATATTGCCATGTTTTGCAACAATGTTGCTCAAGCTGAGATCATCAACCCCAATGTCCTCCTCTCATACTTCAGAGCCGGAATTCCTCCTGCGCTCACTCGCTGTATCTATTTCATGAATACTATCCCCAAAACCATCGATGAATGGTACCAGCATGCTACTCAGTACCAAGCCCAATGGGATATTGCTAACCTTGTCATCTCCTGCTCTCACAACCCCCTCCATAACACCACCTCTTTCTCTCAATCATCCTCCACCCCTGCTCATGACCCTAATGCCATGAATGTTGACGCTATCAAAGTAGGGAAGCTTACTCTGGAAGAACAAAAGTGTTGCATAAAGGAGAACCTCTGCTTCTGCTACCATAAACCTGGACATGCCTCCCACACCTGCCCCAACTTCACATCCCAACCATTGAAGAAAAAGGTCCAATGTGTCAAAGAAGACTTACCCAAGCTGGAGGAGATTGAAGACGACAACGACGATGAAATGGTAGAGAGAGTTTGCTTCTTCACCACTATCAAATGGGATTTTTGAAGAGGAGACCTCGTTCAATGCAAGAATCTCCTAGAGCTACGTGTGCCCCTGTAATTGTATTCCAGTCTGCCAAATCCATGTATATTCCCTTGCAGCTGGTTGTACCCTCACACACAATGAAAGTTGTTGATACCCATGCCCTCGTAGACAGTGGTGCAGATATCTCCTGCATCAACTGGATGTTTGTGCAAAAGCGCCACCTCTCCACCACCAAACTGTTGCAAATGCTAGTTGTCACTAGTTACTTTTTTCACTTTAGCACCTATAGCACCTATTTCTCTTCTTTCTTTTCATTGGAGTCCAGAGTGCTCTAAATGTAGTACAAGCACTCAGTCCTTTTATCTCTTATCTTATCACACCACATTACGTAATATAATGTCATAGTCTAGACTTACACGCACTCAGTGCAAGGCATGCTTCTCTTTCATTCCGCATAGCCTTGCCTCCTTGTAGACACATGTAGTTTAGGGTAGGTCAGACACAGCATGGTCTGTGCACTTTGTACAGTAGTATAAATACTTGAATGCAGCAATGGAACAAGCCAGTCTTGTTCTCGTTGGATACCCTTTGCCAACACCTTTTTCTCTTAGTTAAGTTCAAGTGCAGCATCTAGACATTCTGTCAAAGGTTGCCTTCATTAGAATAAGACTACACTTTCTACTCGCTGTATACACTCAGACCCCAGAGTTAAGGGGAACCCCTCACACTACCAGAGGTTAACTGGAATCCCTTGAGCAGGTTACCCTCACTAGAAAGCAACCATTTTCCTACTGCTGCATATATGGTCATTCACTGTGATCAAATTGGTGGTATCAAATTTATTTGGTACAGATTCCCTTTTCGTGTAAATAAGAATAAAGTTGCTGGGACTATTAGAACCCGTGATAGTGCACTACATGGGGATTAGCAGAATGAGAGGCTGCTACAGAATGTAGATCCAATATCAAGCTAGATGGAATCGCAATTTCTTCCGTAAGATTCACAGGCTTACAGACCTAAATCTGTGCCAAAGCCAGGCATTCTGGTTCCTTCAACTCTCTTGACCGCGTGTGGAGCTTGTGACTCTGCTTTTCTTTTTAGATATATCCATTTGGTGGTTGGTCTCTTTGTAAGTATCACCCAAGTGAAGAATTCGTGGTTGGTCTCTTAGTGAGTATCACCAAATTAATTAGCAAATCTGGATTTCGATGGGGACATTGTAGAATTCGTGTGTAGTAATTTTAGCACTGAACCAGAGCAATATATTCCCCCCAAACCACAGTGGACACCAGTCGAATCTTTTGAACCAGTCCAATTAGCAAATCTCCAAGATCTCGACAGTTGGCCTTATTGGCTATGTAAGCAGTTTCAAGAATCATTAATAGGAGAAGGACCTCCCATAACAGAAGCACTGAATAAACACGGTTACAAAGCACAAGTAACCTTTTTAGTAAACTCACCCCCCTGCAACCCCTTCATCGATGGCGACACTAGAGGAATTGATGCAGCTGGTTCAACAGCTGAATGCCAAGCTAAATGATGTTGTGGTGGAGAATCACACATTGAAGAACCGACTTAAAAGAGCCAAAGATTGTGCTGACGCTGTGAAGGCCCAAGCCGAGAAGGCCTGCCAGGATGTTGCTAAAGAAACTGTCTCAACCATGGTAAATAAAAAGGTCACTATTATTCCTGACCCTGGGAACTTTAATGGAGCCTATAGCTGGTTTGAAGAATGGTGGACAAAGATGGAGGTTTATCTCAAAATGAATAAGGAAGTGTATCCGAAAGATGAGCATCAGACTTATGCAGTATTAATGTTACGATTCATGCGGACCCCTATTTCTTTTCCTTTTTCCCTGCTTTATTCATCCTCCATGTCTATCCCATTATCACCGTTTTCATGTAATACTTAGTCATCCACAGCTTCTTATTGTTCCTTACTGCGGATTACCTACTCATTCTACCATATTCCATAGCGTTCTATGGCACCACTTTTACTGACCAATCATGGTCATTCTTATTGTTCTTCTCTGTACTTATAAGTGATTCAACATCGTTCCCAGCTCTTCTAACCTTGATCTCCTCGAGTACTCTCTCGAATATCCCTCCTCGAGTATCCCCTAGATACGTCTTGGAATATATCCCTTGCCTCTTTGAACCCTCTGCGTGACCTCGTCCTGCACTTGAAAGGACGCTTTGACCTCTGAGCTTTTAACCCAGCTTCATAGGTTGTCTTTGTCGCTCTTAATACTCAGTCTTCGACCCCTCAACCCTCGAAGAACTCTGTTGTCTTGATCCCTTCGATCCTCAAGACTCCATCAGTCTCTCCAGTCCTCAGTCGTCTTGATCTCTCGACCCTCAAGACCCCCTTGCCCTCACTCCTAGCTCCAAAGTCTTCTTCTCGAGGCTACACCTGTTCCTACCCGGACCAAGTGTAACAATTAATATGCATTGGCTCAACAAAGAAGAAAGATAAAAATGGGGCAGGTGCATGGGCTTGTAATGAGCTCAAGAAAACAAAACACGAGGCCTACACATGGCCCAACATCGCTCAGATTGAGAAAATCTTGAGATAGCGATTCACTATGGGAAATGAAAAAGACTTGGCCATCCGACGGCTAATGTCGATGAAGCAAGGGTACAAAGAATGTACCCAAACCTTCCTTACCAGGTGGATCACCAATTATGATCAGGCCATGTGTGGAGATGCAATGGGGATTGTGCTGCTTGAACAGCAGATAAAAGCAGAAATAATAAAGCCCATCTTTCTTGACAAGATGCAGCAACATACCATTCCTGAGTATATCGCTACTATTCAGGAATACGCTGAAGCAATTGAGTTCTTCGAGACTCGCAGCAAGGTCCCCCTGCCCTACTCATCTCGATGAGAAAGAAATGCCGATGCCATGGACATAGATGGTGTCACCACTGAATCTGGCAAAGGCCCAGCTGGATGCTATAACTGTGGGAAAAAGGGTCACCAAGTTAGGGAGTGCCGATCTCCCAAGAAAAATCAATGTGACAAATGCAAGTTTGTTAATGGCTGTTACAAACCTCGTTCTTTAACCTAGCTTTTACATGCTCATTTTATCTTATCTAAGCATGCACCTATCTCTTATCTTATCTTAGCGCCCAATCTTATCTTATCGTGTCATGTGACTCAAGTCTGGACCACTATGACATCACACCTCATGGCTAGTGCACGCTAAAGGCATGGTAGCCTCATGTTGTAGTTCTAGAATACCATTCCCACAAGTGTGTGAACACTTAGTACATATATAGTAGTTTATCTCATGGTGTGTCATCATTCACTAAGCACTTGCCCTAAAGTATGCCTCATGGCCACTGCATGTAAAGTAGTATATAACAATGCCAGTACCAGCCAGACACCTTAGTCTGTTCTGGTTGATTCCCGACCATCAATAGTCCCTTCCTTGAGTTCTCACCTTGTGTGGTGACTTAGTGCATTTCCTGTATAGGATTTGTTGTTGCCAACATAAGAACAGACTCTTTTACCACTACCTCACCACTGCCCACAACCACCTATCATCACAACACATTTTTCAACTCCAACAACTTCAACACTCAAAACCTTAATTGCACTGTACTATTGCTTTTTTTTTTCATTGCTCTTGTCCACACCGTTTGGGTGTAAAACAACCATGCTTGGATAGCAGATCAGGAACCTTAACCTGCTCAGACCACAACTGAGGCTAAACTGTGTTTCATAGTAGCATCTTGTACATTCACTTTGTAAGTCATTAGTTCTCATTTGAGGGAGAGCAGCTCACCACGTGCATTGTGTAAAAGGATTGAATTATGAGCTTCTTTGATCTAAAATAAGACTCGCAGCCTTGGCAAGCTAAATTATCAGCCATAGCCAGGCAGTATCCTGGTTCTCTCAACTCGTGCCAACTGTGTTTTGGGACTTGTGGACCTAAGTTTCTTTTACAGGTTAACTTCTAGTTGAGAAGGACTCTTCATGAGCTCCCCCTAGAAAAGAAGGTCTACTATTCGAGTAGTTGGACTCTTCATGAGATTCACCTCGTCGTCAAAATAGCTTCCCAATCCTTTTCCACCAATTACTGTTATAGAGTAAACTTCACACGTTTTATCTTGCCTACCCCTATTAAAGAAGAATCAGTAACCCCTGAACTACAGTATCCACTGATTCCACCTGAGGGTCACCCAGATTATGATCCAAATGACCACCCCTGTCCAGAAATAGAAAGACAATCACCTTGCTTCGTTCCGAATCCCCAATTCACCAAATATGTCCAACTTTGCTGATCAAATCACATTGCTGCAACAGCAGCTAAATCTTATGCAGGAAGCTGTACAAAGAGCCACCGACTCTGCAAGGCTCACGGAGGCAAGAGCAAGCACAGCAGAGGCCGCAAACCTACATCCGCCTCCACAAGTTAAAGTGGAGAAGAAGATCTCAGTAGTTCCTGATCCCGGAAGCTACAATGGCACCTACTCTAAGTTCAAAGAGTGGTGGCTAAAAATGCAGGTCTTCATGGAGATGAACGCTGAAGCCTATCCCTCTGATAAAGAATGCTGCATGGCAACCTTGTTACGTATAGGGGTGAAAGAAGACAAAAATGGAGCGGGCACTTGGGCCTGAAGTCAATTGAAACAATGCCAGGACAGCCTAACATATCCTAGCCCTGCACTCCTAGAACGAGGACTGAGAAATCATTTCCAAATAGGGAACAACAAGGATCTCACCCTTAGGAAATTAATGGCACTTAAACAAGGACAAAACGAATGAATGCAGGTGTTCCTCACCATATGGCTGACAGCATATGAAGAAGCTAATTGCGGCGACTACATGGGCACAGCCCTACTCGAACAGAATTGTCGACAGGACATCATTTGACAAGCATATATAGACATTGCATGATACGCCCTTATACAGAACTACATAGTGGTACTGCAAAAATATGGCAAAGTGATCGAAGCATTCGAATATTACAAAGGACCCCACAAAAACTCCAATGCGATGCACGTAGATGCAGTCCATCATGCTTGGGAGGAACCTTCCGATTTTGGAGGAGGCTCCAAATCATTTGCCGCAGCAGTCACCTCTACTCAAGGGGCACAACAAGTAAATGCCATTGGATGCTACAATTGAGGCAAAGACGAACATTGTGCATGAGAGTGCAAAACAGCTTCCACCCACTATCAAGAATGCAGATTCTTATGTGGAGGACACCACAAAGAATGTTCCAAATATAAGAAACACATCCGCGCCGCAGAGACAACAGCGAAAACAAACAACCCCTTTAGCAGCCAGCTGTCAACTGGCAAAATGCTATTCAGGGGATGGACATTAATGCCACTAGGGCATATTTCTGTGACATGGAAACGACTTCGGGAAAAGCCGAGTGAGGACCTTATTGGGTAAGGCCCCCTCATCCATGAAGGACAATATTTCTTCTTTTTCTTTACGTACTTGACGCCTAGATAGTGCTAGTATAACCTCTGTTCCTTTATCTGTTAGTAATAGTTTCACTTCTCTTGACTCACATGTAATATTAGATAGTGACATCGATAGTTCCTTTCATTTTCTCCATCATCTCAATGTGGTAGCCTACCAGATGACAAAACCGATACAGCGTCTCATATTGAGCGTGGCCCTGGTAAAAGGGTACTTGATTCTGTAATAAAAGAAAAAAATATTTCCTTTCAGAACCCAACTGATCGAAGAGTGTGTACGCTAAAGCCACTCAGGGAAATAACCCTAAAAATCAACATAATACAAAAAGACAAAAACATCGAAGCAAGCACACTACTGGATAGTGGCGCTAATGGCATATTTATTGATACAGAATGGGCTAAGAAAAGTCACATTCCTCTCACCCCTCTTGAAAACGTGGTGCCTGTCTACAATATGAACAGAACTATCAACTCCGCTGGAGGCATTGCATACACGTGTAATCTTATTATAGACTACCAGGAACACTGCGAAAAAGTCACTGCAGATGTTACCAATCTTGGCCAGAATCAGTTGATTCTTGGATACACATGGTTAAGGGACCATAATCCCTCCATTGATTGGACCTTAGGTCATGTGCACATGAACAGATGTCCTATGTCATGCAAGGTGTTAAATGCCATATATTGTAATAGGATGGAAGAATATGAAAAGTCCTATAAAGCCAACATGTATACAGATCAGTTTACGATTCCCGATCCTAGTTCAGAAAATGCCTTCAAGTTAGTACCTGAACATTATAGAGATTATCTTGATGTCTTTTCAGAGAAAGTATCTGAATGTCTCCCTGAACGTAAAGCATGGGACCATGTGATAGATTTAAAACCTGATTTCATACCTAAAAAGGGTAGAATGATTCCGCTTGGAAGTAGTAGATAGATTTTCAAAAGAAGTCGTTTTAATACCTACAAACAAAACCATCACTGCACTACAAATTGCAGAATTATATAGAGATCATGTGTGGAAATATTGTGGTCTACCAAACTCGATAGTGTCAGATAAAGGACTGCAATTTGCAAGTCAAACCATGATAGATCTATTAAAACTCCTTAAAATCGAGAAGGGGATGTCTACAGCATATCATCCTCAAACAGATGGACAAACAGAACATGTCAATAGAGAACTTGCTCAATTTTTGAGACTCCTCATTGCTGAGAAACAAAGTGATTGGGTAGATTGGCTCTCATTAGCCCAATTTAACCTTAACAATACACAATTATCGTCCACCAAATTCTCACCATTCCAATTGACAAAAACATATAGTCCTTGTTACGCTTGGCCTGGGTAGGGTTGAGCATAGCCTTTGTGGGACGAAGGTGGACGAGAAACGAGGTCGAAGGATACCGCCGTGGAGATGGCAGTCGCAGTTGTCGTTCTATCGATTGTAGAGACGACTGTGAACACGATCAAGTGAAGTGTCACAAGTCTTAGCATCCAGTCAAGTGTAGGACGAAGACACACAGAGGATTCACCCAATGAAGGGAAGAGTAGCGTGGGCTAGATTGACGAGAGTAGGAAGATACAAAGGAGATCTAGCTTAGGGAATACGGACGGTATGGAAGGGTTTATATAAGTACAGGGAAATGAAGATGACTAATCAGGTGGAACACCATGGAATACGGTGGAATGGAATGAGTAATCCGCAGTAATGAAGATGAGTCAGAAATGCTGCGGATTAATAATGATTACAGATAAGCATGAGTCATCGTGACTGCGGATGCGTCAGCATGAGTCATGATGATGAAGCGAGAATGAGTCATGAAGGAAGTGATGACTAAGTAGATGGGTTAAGGGTATTATGTCATCACAGAAGAAAAGAAATGGCCTTAAGCGTGGTTTGAACGCAGAGACTCTGTAGTCCGTAGTGAAAACAAGCGAGAAAGGAAAAGAAAATAAGCCAATCGTAACATTACCCCCCTGTTATGTCCAAGCTACCCAGCAAAGGACTAGAAGTCTCCGTAGGAGGGGCCAGGAGATCTGGTGACGTTAGCGTAGGCGGTGTCGTCCCAGACGTCATTGTCAACAAGGGTATCGTCCTCAGACGGGGAATGACGTCGTCGAGGAGGGGGGACGGGCCGAATCCGATTAGATCGCCAAGAGCGGTTAGAGCGGGATGACCGAGAGGATTGGGGAGAAGAAGCCGGGGATGAAGCGGGGGACGGAATACCTGGAGGATGACGTAACGGGCATCGTCCTTGATTATGACCAGGTCGCCAACGTAGGCAAATGGCGCATTGATAAAACATGCAGTCGTTACGCTGATGTCCGAGGCGATGGCAATGGAAACATGCTTCATGGTACCGAGGGTGGGACTGAGTGAGTGGGGTTTGTCCATGGTTACCAGTCCAATGGGCTTCTGCTTGGTCAAGGAAATCGATCTCTTCAGATCCGAGTGGAGACGATGATGCGGATGGTGTGTCTGGGGAGGGAATACGCTGCTGGCGGTTAAGTTCCAGGAGGTAACGGTCTAGGTCTTGTAAAAATTCCCCCATGCCTAATTGATAGAGGGCAACGGAGAGGGCACCTCGAAGTTCGTTCCGGATAGTGGATAGGAGGGAGCCTATGAAGCCGACATGTGCTTGGGCGGTGACGTGAGACACAATGGGAGTAAGGCGTTCAGCTTGGAGGTAAGCACGATAAAGGGCGTAGAGTGGGGAACCAACGTCTAAGTAAGCGGTGATGGAGGTAGCGAGGCGTGAGTTGGTGATGAACTGATTCATGAGGCGAATGTATTCTTCGTCGGGGAAGTCATCTCGAAGGCGATTGGCGTAAAGGGGAACATCGACTGAGAGGATGGGTATAGGGAGTCGTGTGGACGGTGTAGTAGCGAGGGAGACAGGGGGTAATTCTTCTTGGGCGTACCATCCAGAAGCAGAGTGGTCACCCCAACTGGCGTCGGCAGTGGTAGAAGTAGTATCTAAGGGCGAGGAGGAAGAGACGGGTGAAGAAATAGAAGATGGAGTGGAAGAGGTAAATTCGATGGCCATAGTAAGTGATAAGTTTCGAAAGCGTTAGGAGTGACGTTGTGATTTTCTGGTAGGAGACGATGGGGATGAGGAAGAAGGAGGGAAAGCAAGGGGGTGAAGGTTTTTATAGTTCGTAAGTAGGGATTTGGCATGCCGCAACTCCGATTCGGCAATCCACGAGTCTTCTTCGGCGGAGTATCCTTTCCATTGGATCAGGAACATGCGGCGGGATGGGGTTCCGCGGTGGCGTAGGATTCGTTCGATTTCATATTCTTCTTCTCCTTCTACAAGTTCCGAGGGTGGCGCAGGGAAATTTTTCCCATGGATAGGGTTCTCGTGGTAAGGGGTAAGAAGGGAAGCGTGGAACGTGTCGTGAATTTTCCACGTTTTGGGGAGGCGTAATTTGTACGTGATCGGTGATAGGACCTTCGTGATGGTAAAGGGACCTTCTCGTTTCGGGGCAAATTTGTTATGAGTCATGTTTCGGCGTAAGTTCCTGGCTTCGAGCCAGACTTTATCTCCGAGGGCGAAGGGGACGAAGCGTCTGTTGGATCGAGAGGCCATTACTTGTCTGGCGAGCTCGTGGGAAGCCAGAGCTTCGTCACGGGCCGTGGTGAGGTTCTTGAGACGAGTTTCAACGGCGGGGATATTGGTTTCTGTGATAACGGAAGGAAGGGCACGAGGTTCAAAGCCGAGGATCAGGGAGAAAGGGGATTTATTAGTAACGGAATGGGGGCGGTGATTGTGTGCGAATTCCGCGTGGGAGATCAGGTCGGGCCACGAGGTGGGATTGCTCCCACAGAAGATCCGAAGGTACGTTTCCACTTCTTGGTTCACACGCTCAGTTTCTCCATCGGATTGAGGGTGATAGGCGGTGGATAGGGAGAGATCGTAACCCAAGAGTCGTCCGAGTTCTCGAGCAAAGGCGGAGGCGAATTGTGGTCCGCGATCTGAGATAATTTTATCGTAAAGTCCAAAGCGTGTGTATACTTTGTGAAAAAAGAGGGATGCTACGCCCTCAGCGGTGATTGTCTTCTTAGTGGGGCAGAGAATTACCCCCTTACTAAGTCCGTGGTCGACCACGACCAAAAGAGAGTCGAAACCGAAGGAGGTGGGAAGGTCCGTGATGAGGTCACAAGAGACCTGTTGGAATGGGCGGGAGCAGGAGGATTTGATGGGGGAGAGCGGGGGAACGGTGGGATGAGTATTTGCTTTGTTTTGTTGGCACAGGGCACAACCTTCGACGTATTTGCGGACGTATTGGGCAAGGCCAGGCCACCAGAATTCAGCGGCGACCAGCTGGCGAGTTTTCAGATAGCCCGGGTGACTGGCAGAGAGGTGATCATGACAACGTTCTAGGATAGAGTGGCGGAGGGAGGCAACCGGGGGGACGTAGACACAGTCCTTGTACGTGAGAACGCCGGAGGTGAACTGCCAATCAGAAAGGCGAGACCGAAATGCAGGGGGTATTTTCCCATCCAATGCTTGGAGGGCTTGCAAAACGAGGGGATCGTCTTTCGAGGAGGAGGCAATGACCTCGTTCAGTGAGGAGTCAATGAGGCGAACAAAGAGAGAGTCGGGGAGAAGGACCGTGTTGTCGTTGTCAGGGATGTCAGGGCAGAGATCGGAGCGGCGAGAAAGGGCATCTGGTCCCGCGAGGAGTTTACCCGCTACATGTACGATTTTGAGGTCAAAGTCCACGAGGTCGAGGAGCCAACGGGCTTGTCGACGGTTTAAGTGCTGCGCTTGGCGGAAGTAAGTAAGGTTTTTATGATCCGTGAAGACTTGGACTGGGAAAGGGGAGCCATGGAGGTAATGTCTCCAAGTTTTGAGGGCGCGGATGATAGCAAGTAATTCTCAATCATAGATATCGTAGTTTCGTTCTGCAGGGAAGAACGTCTGGGATAAGTAGGAGCAGGGGTGCCAATCACCATTTGAATTGGTCTGGAGGAGGATGGCTCCGGTGGCGTACTTGGATGCGTCGGTGGCGATGGCAAAAGGGGCGGAGAGGTCGGGAAGTCGTAGGATAGGTTTAGAGAGGAATAGTCTTTTTAGCGATTGAAAAGCTTGTTCGCAGGCGGGGGTCCATGACCAGGCAAGGTTTTTCTTGGTGAGGTCGAGGAGGGGGCGAGCAACGGTTGAGTAGTCCGGGATGAACCAGCGGTAGAAGTTGGCGAAGCCAAGGAAGGAGCGTACTTCTTTCACTTTGGTGGGTACTGGCCAAGAGGCGATTCCATCTAGTTTCACGGGGTCCATAGCGATCTGTCCAGGTTGGACGATCATGCCTAGGTATTCGACCTCCTTAGTGGCAAAGTTACACTTAGAGAGGCAAAGACGCAGGTCGAGTTCTTGCATCCGTTGAAGGACGCGTTTGGTGCGTTTGGTATGAGTGGTATTGTTGGGAGAGAAGATAAGGAGGTCGTCCATATAGATGATTAACCATCCCTCAGTGATCATGTCGCGAAAGGAGTCATTCATGAACCTTTGGAACGTGGCGGGAGAGTTGCATAGTCTGAAGAACATGACGGTTGGTTCGTATAACCCCTTATGGGTGATGAAGGCAGCTTTCCACTGGTGGCCGTCCTTGATGCGGACATTGTTGTACCCCCAGCGGACATCGAACTTGGTGAAGACCTTGGCATCTTTGAGTTTGTCGACGAGGTCGGAGATGAGGGGAAGTGGGTAGGCGTCTCGAACGGTGTGTTCGTTGACATAACGGTAGTCTTGGCATGGATGGAGTTTGCCATCCTTCTTTTTGACGAAGAAGAATGGGGAGGCTTGGGGAGAGTTAGAAGGTCGAATTTTCCCTGAACGGAGGTTTTCTTCGAGAAAATCGTCGGTGGCTTTCCGTTCGTCTGGGGACAGGGGATAAAGTTTCCCAATTTTTGGGACGAAGGATTCGTTGAGATTGATTTCGTGGTCGTAGGGACGTGAGGGGGGAACGTGATCGGTGGAATCTTCGGAAAAGACTGAGGCGTAGGCTTGGTATTCTTCGGGGAGGACAGGGGGTGGTTTTGCCTTTTCAGCAGCGGCAGCAAGTTCGGTGGAGGAGGTGATTTTCCTGCACAAGGGGGAACCGAGAGGGGCGAAACGA
Source organism: Rossbeevera mucosa (assembly GCA_038090415.1). Lineage (NCBI taxonomy): Eukaryota > Fungi > Basidiomycota > Agaricomycetes > Boletales > Boletaceae > Rossbeevera > Rossbeevera mucosa. The sequence goes on along the minus strand of JBBPMR010000947.1, from coordinate 642 downwards.
CAGACTCCACGAATGACTCGGTTGATAGTTCTGTTCTCCTTAGCTCGAAGGATGTAGTTGTGTGGGTCGCTATAGTCCATATAGGATTGGAGACGATCCTGAGCATCGGGAGTGACATTCGTATGTTGTGGTGGTTTAAATGGGGTGCAGGAAGGGGGGTGGAAGATGGAGTCATGTCGATGGGAGTCAGCGACATAGGTAGTGTATAGATCTTTAGACTGGTCACAGGATTCGTCGATGGAGAGTGTTTGGGCTTTCCAGTCAATGACGGGGTTCGTAGAGCGGAGCCACGGGAGACCAAGGATGAGGTTTTCCTTGCCGCATGACATGACATGAAAGAGAACCTTTTGAGATACTCCTTCGGTGTTTACGTAGAGGGTACTGGTGTAGCGGATTTCGCCGTTTTTGTTTGCCGATTGATCGACGTTTCTTACTAGGATTGGGACGTCGAGTTTGGTGGTGGGGAGTCGGTGTTTTCGTATGAACATCCAGTCAATGCAGGAGATGTCTGCACTGCTGTCTACGAGAGCGCGGGTGTCAACGACTTTCATGGTGTGCGAAGGTACCACAAGCTGCAGGGGAATTCTCATGGATTTAGCAGATTGTGATACTAATACAGGGGCACACGTAGCACTAGGAGAT
>JBBPMR010000946.1:0-13145 GCA_038090415.1 Rossbeevera mucosa | reverse complement strand
CCAAGCATTGGATGGGAAAGTACCCCCTGCATTTCGGTCTCGCCTTTCTGATTGGCAGTTCACCTCCGGCGTCCTCACATACAAAGACCGTGTCTACGTTCCCCCTGTTGATTCCCTCTGCCGCTCTATTCTGGAGCGTTGTCATGATCATCTCTCCGCCAGTCACCCAGGCTATCTAAAAACTCGCCAGCTTGTCGCCGCTGAATTCTGGTGGCCCGGCCTTGCCCAATACGTTCATAAATACGTTGAAGGTTGTGCCCTGTGCCAGCAAAATAAAGCGAATACACACCCCACCGTTCCTCCGCTCGCCCCTATCACATCCTCCTGCTCCCGCCCTTTCCAACAGGTCTCCTGCGACCTCATCACGGATCTTCCTACCTCTTCCGGTTTCGACTCTCTTTTGGTCATGGTCGACCATGGGCTTAGTAAGGGGGTAATTCTCTGCCCTACTAAGAAGACAATCACTGCCGAGGGCGTAGCATCCCTCTTTTTCCACAAAGTATACACACGCTTCGGACTCTATGACAAGATTATCTCCGATCGCGGACCACAATTCGCTTCCGCCTTCGCTCGAGAACTTGGACGACTCTTGGGATACAATCTTTCCCTATCCACCGCCTATCACCCCCAATCCGATGGAGAAACGGAACGTGTGAACCAGGAAGTAGAAACGTATCTTCGGATCTTCTGTGGAAGTAATCCTACCTCGTGGTCCAACCTAATTTCCCATGCCGAATTCGCACACAATCACTGCCCTCATTCCGTCACTAATAAATCCCCTTTCTCTCTGATCCTCGGCTTTGAACCTCGTGCCCTTCCTTCCGTTATCGCTGAAACCAACATCCCCGCTGTTGAAACTCGCCTTAAAGACCTCACTGCCGCCCGTAACGAAGCTCTGGCTTCCCACGAACTCGCCAGGCAAGTAATGGCCTCTCGATCCAACAGACGCTTCGTCCCCTTCACCCTCGGAGATAAAGTTTGGCTCGAAGCCAGGAACTTACGACGAAATATGACTCATAACAAATTTGCCCCGAAACGAGAAGGCCCTTTTACCATCACAAAAGTCCTATCGCCGATCACGTACAAACTACGCCTCCCCAAAACGTGGAAAATTCACGACACGTTCCACGCCTCCCTTCTTACCCCTTACCACGAGAACCCTATCCATGGGAAAAACTTCCCTGCACCACCCTCGGAACTTGTAGAAGGAGAAGAAGAATACGAAATAGAACGGATCTTACGCCATCGCGGAACTCCGTTGTGCCGCATGTTCCTGATCCGATGGAAAGGATACTCCGCCAAAGAAGACTCGTGGATTGCCGAATCGGAGTTGCGGCATGCCAAATCCCTACTTACGAACTATAAAAAACTCCACCCCCTCGCTTTTCCTCTTTCTTCCTCACCCCCATCATCCTCAAACAGAAAATCACAACGTCACTCTTAACGCTTTCGAAACTCATCTTTTACTATGGCCATCGAATTTACCTCGTCCACTCCATCTTCTGTTTCTTCACCCGTCTCCTCTTCTTCGCCTTTAGATACTATCTCCACTACCGCTCAGTCTGGATGAGATGATCCCTCCGCCCCCAGCTGGGAAGAACGCCACGCCGCCGCCTGGGGCCCCCAACAAGACCCTGACGCTTTAGCCCCCATGTCCATCGCTACCACACCCTCCGCTCGCCTCCCTATTCCTATCTTATCCGTAGACGTCCCACTTTATGCCTCTCGTCTCCGAGACGACTTCCCCGACGAAGAATACATTCGCCTCATGAACCAGTTCATCACCAACTCACGCCTCGCTACCTCCATCACCGCCTACTTAGACGTTGGCTCCCCACTCTACGCCCTTTATCGTGCCTACCTCCAAGCCGAACGCCTAACCCCCATTGCGTCCCACGTCACTGCACAAGCACACGTCGGCTTCATAGGCTCCCTCTTATCCACTATTCGGAACGAACTTCGAGGCGCCCTCTCTGTTGCCCTCTATCAATTAGGCATGGGGGAATTTTTACAAGACCTAGACCGCTACCTCCTGGAACTTAGCCGTCAGCAGCATATCCCCTCCCCGGACACTCCGTCCGCATCATCGTCTCCACTCGGATCTGAGGAGATCGATTTCCTTGACCGAGCAGAAGCCCATTGGACTGGTAACCATGGACAAACCCCACTCACCCAGTCACACCCTCGGTACCACGAAGCATGTTTCCACTGCCACCACCTCGGACATCGGCGTAACAACTGCATGTTTTATCAATGCGCCATTTGCCTACGTTGGCGACCTGGTCATAATCAAGGACGATGCCCGTTACGTCGTCCTCCAGGTATTCCATCCCCCGCTTCATCTCCGGCTTTCTCCCCCCAATCCTCTCAGTCATCCCGTTCTAACCGCTCTCGTCGATCTAATCAGATTCGTCCCGTCCCTCCTCCTCGCCGACGTCGCTCCCCGTCTGAGGACGATACTCTTGTCGATAATGACGTCTGGGACGACACTGCCTACGCTAACGTCACCGGATCCCCAGGTCCCTCCTACGGAAACTTCTAGTCCTTTGCTGGGTAGCTTGGACATAACAGGGGGGTAATGTTACGATTGACTTATTTTCTTTTCTTTTTCACTTGTTTTCACTACGGACTACTGAGTCTCTGCGTTCAAACCACGCTTAGGCCATTTCTTTTCTTTTGTGATGACATAATACCCTTAACCCGTCTACTTAGTCATCACTTCCTTCATGACTCATCTTCGCTTTATCATCATGACTCACGCTGACGCATCCGCAGTCACGATGACTCATGCTTATCTGTAATCATTACTAATCCGCAGCATTTCTGACTCATCTTCCTTACTGCGGATTACTCATTCCATTCCACCATATTCTATGGTGTTCCATCCGATTAGTCATCTTCATTTCCTTGTACTTATATAAACCCTTCCGTACCATCCATATCCCTTAAGGTAGATCTCCTCTGTACTCTCTTGTACCTCGTCAATCTAGTCCCCCTTTTACCTTCCCTTCTTGGGTGAAACTCTGTGTGTCTTCGTCCTACACTTGACTGGACGCTAGACTTGTAACACTTCACTAGATCATGTTACAGTCGTCTCTACAATCGATAGAACGACTCCTGCGACTGCTACTTCTATGCGGTAACCCTTTGTCCCTCACCCCCCTTCGTTACTCAGAGGCTACGCTCGTCCCTACCCGGGCCAAGCGTAACACCAACTGCATTTGCTGCATTTGTTGCAGCAGCTGCTGTATTTGTCCTGCCAGGTCGGTTTGCGAGGCAGCTGGGGCACGCGCAGTCGGGGTAGGCGATCTGCTGTGGCGGGACGGGCCACTCGGGTCCATACTGTATCCAGACATTGTTGTTTTCGAGAGGTTCGGTTATGACAAAAGGATCATTGTTTGGGTCGTATTCTATTTCAGAGGTGATTGATTCCCTTTTAATTTCGGGCATCGGTGATAGGAGGTGAGCAAAGTTTACTGTATAACAGTAATTTGAGGAAAATGATTGGGTAGCTATGATGGGCGAGGTGATTCTCACGAAGAGACCAACTACTCGAATACTAAACCTTGTTATCAGGGGGGATCTCACGAAGAGTCCTTCTTAACCTGACCGATCGTTCTATAAAAGCAATACCAGGGTACACAAGCCCCAGACGCGTGCTGAAGTGAGTCAAAGGAACCAGGTTCTGCCTGGCTACGGCTAAAGATTTAGTTCTCCGAGACTGCGAGTCTTATTTATACTAGAAGAAGCTCATTATTCTAGTATTTCGTGACAATCCACGCGGCAAGCTGCTCTCCCTTGAATGGGAACTAATGACTCGCAAAGCGAACGTGTAAAGCGTTACTATGAAACACAGTTTGGCCACAGTTGTGGTCTGCGCAGGTTAAGGTTCCTGATCAACTATCCAAGCACGGTTGTTTTACACCCAAACAGTGTGGACAAGACCAATACAAGTAAAGAGCAAAGTACGGCGCAATTAAGGCCTCGAGGGGTGATGGTTGGTGGTGTGACGGTAAGGCGGTCATGGGCAGTGGTGAGGTAGTAGAACAAGTCTGTTCTTATGTTGGCAACGCCAAAACCTATACAGGCAATGGACTAGGTCACCACACAATACTAAGACTTAGTAAGGGGAACTGCTAAGGCAGAAAATCAACCAGAACAGACTGGGGTGTCTGGCTGGTACTGGCATTGTTATATACTACAAAACATGTGTCTACCATGAGGCTTGTTTAGGGCCAGTGCTTAGTGATACTATGACGTAGCGTGAGACTATCTACTATATAAAGACTAATGACTCACATGTTCGTGAGAACGGTGGTCTAGAACTATACAATGAGGTTACCATGCCTTAAACATGCGCTAACCATGAGGTATGACATCATATGAGTCTAGACCCCAGTCACATGATGCGATAAGATAAGATCGAGCGCTAAGATGCGATAAGATAACGATAAGATTGGCATGCACTTAGATAAGATAAGATCAGGCACTAAAGCTAGAGTTGCAAATAAGGGTTGTAACAATGAGCCCTGGTGCTTAACTCTAAAACAGACTACAAAAACAGCCTACCCTAAAACCTCACCAAAGATGAAAAATGTCAAACTTGAGAGTTGGAGATAGAGTACTCAAGGTCCCGAAGCTGGATGCTTCAGGGAAACAATGGCCTCTATGGAAGAGGTGACTCGAAGTCTCACTTGTGGCATGAGGACTAAAAGGGTACCTGAATGATAGTAAGCCCAGACCAGTCAACTCCGAAGACGGACAACCTAGTGGCTGGAAACTGTCAACTGCAGACAAAATAAAAGCTGTGAAAGAGTACCCAGCTGCTGACAACAAATGGGTCGAAGAAGACGCCATTGTCCAACAGCAAATCACTGTCACCCTCCCTGACTCCATCTTCATCAACCTCATGTCGAAGGAAACTGCGCACAAATATTTTCAGGTCTTGGCCAAGAAATTCAGCAGCCAGTCGCTGGTCATAGGCATCGAGACAAGGCGGCAGCTAGGTGAACTGAAGCTTAAGGAGGGCGGAGACGCACAGGTCCATTTTGAGAAGGTGAAGCTTCTTCACGAGGAGCTTCCATCCATTGGGCACCCGATCCCTGAAACCGACCTATTCAACATCATTTTTGCATCCCTGCCATGCACCTATAACGTGCTACTCACCTCTGTATTGTCAAGCATGCAATGGCAAAGCCACAAAGTTAACAGTTCAGAGCTTATCGAGCTGGTCATCGAGACATACGACCAACTCGTGATGCAAGGCACCATAAAACCTAAAGGGGAAAAGAGGACGCAGCTTTAAATGCAGACGCGAAGGGAAAAAGAGAACATACCCAAAGGTTTACAGGTGATTGCAACAATTGTGGATGGCATGGCCACCAAACACATGACTGCTGGGAGGAAGGCAGAGGAAAGCATGGCCAGGCGCCAAAGGGTTGAAAGTCGAGGGGAAAGAGAACCAAAGACTCGAGTGCGAAGTCTTCGAAGAGCACACATGTTGCTGCCAAAGATGCTGAACCTGACGGCGTATGGTTTGTCGAGGGCCCCGAGTTCATTGCCGAAGTACCAAGTGTGGTCACGTCAATCCTGTTCACTGTTCTTGCCCATTCAGACACGTCAGCAATCATAGAGTTGTATGACAGCAGCGCCTCACAGCACCTGTCCCCATACCGCGAGCTCTTCACCAATTTCACCTCTATCCCACTCAAGCCCATCCAAGCCGCAGACAAATGCACCTTTGACGCCATTGGACATGGAGACCTGTACATCAAGCTACTGAATGGAAAGTCAAATGCACAGATTCTTTTGAAAAACATGTTGTATGCACTGTCTATGGAGGTGACCCTCATCTCAGTTAGTAAGCTTGCAGCCACAGGCTACATGGCACTGTTTCATGAATCCGTCTGCCGAATCTTCAATCTGCAGAAGCACTTGGTCGGCGAAATCCCTGTTAGCAATGGCCTGTACCGGGTGAAGCGCACTGCAAGTCAGCCATTTGCAGGAGCTACCAGTGTGCCAGATGTACTCACCATGCTAGAGTTGCATGCACGACTATCTCACATCACACCGAGTTCGATCTGCAATATGCTTGCAAAAGGCATGGTCGAAGGTGTTAAACTGGACCCTATGCATCAAACGATGGGTCAGTGCAAGTCCTGCAAGCATGGAAAAGTGATTCACAAACCTATTGGGAGCGTCTGCAAGCCACAACACTGCGATAAATTTGGTGACAAGGTCCATAGCGACATCTGGGGGCCATCTGACGTGCAAACCCCTGAACACAAGAAATACTATGTCACATTCACAGATGATCATACACGGCACACGCACCTATCCCTTCTTGCTGCAAAGTCTGACACCCTTGACACCTATAAAACATACACTGCCTGGGCGCAAATATAGCATGGCACTGTTGTCAAATGCCTCTGATTGGATCATGGTGGTGAATATCTAGGGGATGACTTCAAGTGTTACCTTAAATCTGAAGAAACAGAATGAAAACTCACCACACACGATACACTGCAGCACAATGGCATGGCTGAACGGTTGAATCAGACTTTGGTTGAGTGGGTCCATATGGTCCTGCATGCCTCTGGCCTACCAAAAACACTGTGGGAAGAAGCATTAGTGCATGTCGTCTGAATCAAGAACTGCATGGTGTCCCATGCACTCAACAGCAAGACGCCGCATGAGCTGCTGACCGGGAAGAAGCTGAACCTGAGCCACTTACCAGAGTGGGGAACGTGCATGTGGGTCCACGATGACTCCGGTTTGAAACTCGATGCTTGAGTGCGAGCAGGTCACTGGATGGGCTATGATGCTGATAGTAGTGCGCACCACATCTATGATGAGAACCAACACATCATAAGCATTGAGTGCAATGTTTCCTTTGAGAAGCACTGGAGCGATGACTCTGGGTGGCACAGACCACAGATTGAAGGAGAGAATGGTGAAGCTGCAAAGAACAATCAGCGCTCTGGAAATCCAACCGAACCACTTACCATACCACCTCCACTGCCAGAACCTGTGGCTGAACTGCGCCGATCAGCTCACACATGAGGAAACTCACCATACATCAAAATGCTTACCAGTGGCCAAGGGACGCATGATGGACACACAGGTGGCTCCACCTTGCCACGAGGAGTCCAAGTCATCACTTTTGAGGGCCAGCACGAGAATGAGGGGGAGAGTGCAGCCACAGAGGCAGACATGGTGAGTGAGGGATGGGATGATGGCGATACCGCTTACGCAATGTATGTGGGAGTTAGTGAGGCTGAGGCACTCGAGCCATGCACGGTCAAAGAAGCCTGGAAACGGCCAGATTGGGCATGCTAGGAAGAAGCAGTAAATGCCGAGCTCAAAAGCCTCGATGAGGCACACACCTGGGATGTCGTGCCGAGACCGCCAAAAGGAATAAATGTTGTCAACTCAAAGTGGGTCTTTAAGATTAAGCGCAACGCAGCCAGTGAAATTGATAAGTACAAGGCCCGTCTTGTCGCCCATGGTTTCACCCAAATACAAGGCATCAACTACTATGAAATCTATGCCCCAGTCGCTCGCCTTTCATCTCTACACCTGATCCTTGCCATTGCCACCCACTATGACTGGGACATCGACGTCTTCGACTTCCACTCCGTGTTCCTGAATGGCAAACTCAATGATAATGAGGTAATCTACATGGAGTTACCCCCTGGTGTCAGTAAACACAGCTGCGATCTAGTCGCTTGTCTCTGTGTTGCCCTCTATGGCTCGAAGCAAGGCGCACTGAAGTGGTACCAGTGACTATGCAAGAAGCTCGCTGAACTTGGCCTAAAATGCACAGAAGTGGACTGGGAAGTATTCATGGTGAAAATAGGTGCTGATGTGCTCATCTTAGCCTCATATGTCGATGACTGCACCGTCACAGGGTCGTCAAAGGAACTTATCAAAGCATTTAAAGCCAAGATCAGATCGTGCTTCAAGATCACAGATCTAGGACCAATCAGCTGGCTCCTCAGAATGAAGGTAGCATGTGATCACGATGCACGTACCACCTCCATCTCCCAACAACCATATATTGACGCCATACTTACCAAATACAACTTCACTGATCAGAAACCACTCTCCATCCCCATGGACCCCAACATCCAGCTGTCCCGATTTCAGTCACCGACATCTGCTGCAGACACTGCAACTATGCGACAAGTTCCATTTCGGGCAACGCTTGGTTCGCTCATGTATCTTGCAGTGGGTACTCGGCCAGATATTGCCTTCGCCATCTCCACAATCACTCAATTCACTGAGAACCCTGGGCTACCGCATTGGGAAGTGCTCAAGCATGTCTATCACTACTTAATCGGCATGAAGACCTGGTTGTTAATATTTGGGATGCAAACCAAAAGCCTCGAAGGCTACGCGGACGCGGACAGTGCATCTCAGGAACACCAGCATGCCATTTTGGGCTATGCCTTCCTTATCAATGGTGGCGCAATCTCATGGAGCTCACGCAAGCAAGAACTCATCACACTCTCGACAACTGAGGCTGAATATGTCGCCTCCACCCATGCCACCAAGGAAGCCCTCTGGCTGTGCCATCTCATCAGTGAGATGTTCAGACCACTTCACAACCCCATCACCCTCTTCAATGACAACCAATCCGCTATCGCACTTACTAAGGATGGTAATTACCATGTGTGTACTAAACACATTGACATTAGATATCATTTTATTCATTTCTCTATTTCAAATGGTTCTATTCATTTACTCTATTGCCCTACTGATAATATGGTTGCTGATACTCTTACTAAAGCTCTCCCTTCTACTAAGGCTAAGCATTTCACTTCCAAGCTCAGACTCTGTTCTGTTTGAGGGGGAGTGTTGGAGTTCATATGCACACATCCATATTAGGCAGCTTACATAAGCTACTCTTTTTTACTTGCTCATTAGTGTACAGCACCTCAGTTGACTCTAACCATAGTCTACTAAGGTAAGATACTCATTACACATCACTGTTACATATACTTACTCTACTGTAGACTCACATTCATCTACAGATCTAAGCACTGTTTTACCTTTGTTACTGTCTCATCTGTTGCCTTTATAAAAGCAAGCATGACATGGCAGCTAGCATCATCAACAAATGAAATATAATATCGATATCCCTGATATGAGGGAGTACGAGCGGGTCTCCAAACATCAGTATGGGTAATGTCACCCAGCTCGCATTGCCAGCAGCTAACCATTTTAGGCAATGGCACGTGTGTCATTTTCGATTGAATACACATGTCACATTCAAAATCTTGTGGGCTATCCTTAAGCACAAAGCCATCGATGAGATTCTTAGCATGTAATCATCATAGGCCTGAAATGCCAATGTGACCTAGGTGTTTATGCCATTCTTCCCAGGTCCATGCTCATTTGAGTGTCACTGCTGTATTTGCACTCTCGGGCAATATTGGATGCATATTTAGGTAATATAAGCGCTTTTGCATATAAGCGGTTGCTAGCAAATTTTGCTTTGCATCATAAATATGTAATTGACCTTTCCCACAAACATATCACCCGCCTGTGGCATCAATGTGGCCAAGCGAGAGTAAATTCTCATGCGCATCAGGGACATGCAAAGTATCGGTGAGGTGTATGTGCCGAATTGTATGGTCGTTCGAGCACGTGGTGAGTATGACGGTCCCTTTGCCTACAATGTTGATAGGCCGACCTCCAAGACCTTGAATGGTCTTGTTTTGTATAGGCGTATAATCCATGAATATATCTTTGTGAGTGCATACATGTGCACTCACGCCACAATCAGCGATCCATGAATAAGCGGAAAAATCAGCATCTTCTGCCATGGCCATTTCGGCATCGCCCTCAATAGTTACATATGATTTGAATTGAGTCACCAACGCTGTATTGTTGCCATCATCCTTGACAACATGCGCATTAGGCACCTTTTGCTTCCCTTTCCCCTTATCTGTACGTGCATAGGGCTTCTTTTGCCCTCTATTCTGTCTATCCAGTCCCCTATAGAGCAGGTTTTGAAAACATCTGGCCATCTGATGACCGGCATATCCACAAATACAGCAAGGAGTTCTTCTGTGATGCCGACATGCCGATGTGATATGGTTTGACAGGCCACATATGTGGCAGGCACCCATGCAGTTGGCACCCATCGGCGGAGCTGACTGCAGAGTTACATGAGTGGTGGACGTGAAGGCGGAATTACGGGAATTGGAATCAGTATCCCTCTTTTGGTGGTACTCTTCGGAAAGAAGCGAAATGAGTTCCTGAACAGTAATATTCTGTGCCCTTTCATTACCCTCTTTTGAAGTGCTGCGGCAGTGATAACCAAGATAAGATGAAATGAAACCATCCCAAGATGGTGGCATGGCTCCGACTAAGGGGGACTTGAATTTGATGTCTTCGAGGCATCCACCAGAAAAGTGAAGGCGCTTGCGATATGCACGCATACATCCTAAAAAGAGAGGGATGTCTTCATCACCGTATGCTTGCATGTGAAACAGTTGCTTTTCAAGGAATAGGATGGTGTGTGTGTCGTGTGGTGCATTAGCGGTATGTAACCCCTGCCACATCTCGGCAGACATTTCACAGTCCATGATATGTCCGTGCTGTTCGTCATTAATAGAGTTGGCAATGAGAGCCTGACCAATATTATCCTTTTCGATCCATTCTTCTTCCCCAATGGGATCTGAAGGACATGGTTGCCCAAGAATGACAACATCGTAAGCTCGCTTCCACTTGAGAACAGTGATGATGTGTTTGGTCCACGCTGTTATGCTTGATCCGGATAGGAGCAAGCGTAGCCTCTTGTGGATGAAAGCAAGGAATGTCGCTTTGAAGTGGTAACCACAGATGTCATTCTATTGATTGTAGAAGCGACTGTGATACAATCAAGTGGAGTATCACAAGTCAAGCATCCAGTCAGAAGTAGGACGAAGACTTCAAGAGGAGTTCACCCGATGAAGGGAAGATGAGGGTTGGCTAGATTGCATGAGGTACGAAAGTACAGCGAGAGAAAGAGGAGATCTAGCTTAGGGAATACGGACGGTATGGAAGGATTTATATAAGTACAGGGAAATGAAGATGACTAATCAGATGGAACACCATGGAACATGGTGGAAGGATGATGAGTAATCCGCAGTGTGAAGATGAGTCAGAATACTGTGGATGAGTAATGGTTACAAATGAAATGAGTCAGCATGACTGCGGATGTGTCAGCATGAGTCATAATGATGAATACAAATGAATAAGCAAGAATGAAGAAGATGAATAATGCGCAGCATCGGTGATGAGTCATAGTGACTGCGGATGAGTCAGGATGACTGCGGCTGAGTCAGGATGAGTCATGGTGACTGCGGATGAGTCAGAGTGAGTCATGATGACTGCGGATGATGAATGATAATGAGCAAGCATTCTAGAGCTCAGGGCACAAGGTAAGACCCAAAGGGAAACATGGATGTTGCTAGAGCAAGGGGAAACGTGAATGGTGCTCAGGAGTGCGAGGGCAAGCGAATGGAATGGGTAAAGTGGCCCCAGTGAGGCTCAAGCATAGGGACTTGGTAGTCCAGAGTGAGAGCCGAAAAAAAAAGAATTGAGGAATTGTAACACACGTGAGCCAGTTTTCGTTATTGAGCTTGTTGATTTTAGGGGTAGAGGTGCTCATAGATGACGTATATTTCGTGACGACATGGAATGTGGGTTCTCATGGGACCGTGGCTACAGCTGTCATTGATGACAACTGGGGAGGTGATTGCGTCGGTGTCGAGGAAGGGATTGGTGGTGGTACAGATGCGGGTTCGATAGGCAACCCAGTTGGAGTAGTCATGACGGATAGTAATATATATCTGAGCCTATGTGCAGTCGGGGCTCATAATCTGTAGAGGCTATGGGCTTATTGGCGGAGGAAAGTCAGCTCAGACTAAGTGAGGCGGGGACAGAGCATAGGATGTATCTTGCCTCCTGTCCCCTATGGTTGTTTGTCTCTTTTATGAGCGAGTATATGTCGGAAAAAATAACTTCACGTGCCAATGCCTTATAAGGCATTACATGGTCTAAATTTGCCACTGGCATTACAAGTACATTGGAAGGTATCCTGAAATGGTTACAAGGTGCTTCCAAGGCGCCACTATGGTTCCCACAAGGTCGTTCCCATGTCCTTCCGAGTAAGTTCAAAGATTGGTTGCTCGAAGAAGGAGCAGCTCCTATTCAAATATATCCAATCATCTTTTAAGCCTTTCAAGGTAGTCACAATTCAAAAAAGGCAATGGCCCCTGTTCCAATCCCTTCATTGTCTCAAATAGGAAATGAAGATTGAATTCACATCCAGTACCCCTACAGTACCCATACCTTGCTCAAACAGCCTACGTTTCCATCCTGACTGAGACTTCCCAAGGGGCTTCCCGTATGCACGCTCTCCCTATCAGAAAATGACGATGTGTGGGAGATGCTCCACCCACGGGGCTGTTCGACCTATGCCTGACATGACAGTGATGGGGAAGACACGGACCGCCCTGTGACTGTGAGTGCAAGTTTCCTGTACCCTGGGCACCGGCATGGACACGAGCAGCCCAATTCGAGGAAATGGCTACCTGCCATTGGTGGTGGTTACTTTATGCATGGGAACAAGGGGGATGGATGTCACGCACCATTACGTCGTGCCACTTGCTCTTTTCGTCGACTTCCTGCTCTCCGTCGTCACTAGCAGGATGTAGCCAGACTTCCCAAAGCCTTGGTTTCTGGCCAATGTCTCATCTTCGCCTGCCGGCAGTGGAGTCGAAGCGGTTGGGCATCCATGTGCCTGTCCGGATGGCCTTCTCAACTAGGCATTGGTGGCGCCTTTGGAGGATCAGGCTGCGAATGACAATGGCAGATGATACGGCAAGGAGAAGGACGAGGGTGGCTATGAGGCCATATATGATACAGTCGTCAGGGAAAGATTGGTTCCAGAGAGGGGATCAATGGAGGAAGACATGAAAGGGACAGCGAGAGAGGGAGGAGAACAGCGAAAGCATGAGAAAGAGAGAAATTGAGGACCAGGGAGCAGTGTGCTTACCAAGAAAGGTGTACACTGTAAGGGGTGAGGTCGATGGGGCATGTGTGCATAAGGAGATATCAAACCATATAACGGCGATCACGCAAGATGAGTA
>JBBPMR010000945.1:0-13150 GCA_038090415.1 Rossbeevera mucosa | reverse complement strand
AGTGGAGGATGAGGAGGTGGTGGAGGGAGGGGTTGTGACGGGATTGACTCCAGTGAGGAAGGAAGGGCCTTGCCTTGTTAGACCTGCATTGAGAGAGCGAATCGTCTCGATAGATGGGGCTATCTCAAGCCGATGGGCAAGAGAAAACGCTTGCTGTATTTGAGTACAGGCAGGCAGGCCTTGGTGCCCCTGATATAATTGGGCAGATCTGTTGGCGAGGGCACGGGGATCCGGGAAAGGCTCAGGACCAGAGGTGTAGGCGATGGAGGCGATGTGGGCATGGTCGTGGTCATGGTTATCTTCATGAGCATGTTCCGTGGTGGAGTTTGATTCCTCCTGGCGTTTCTTGCCACCACGCTTGCCTCGTCGCCCCTTGTTCTTTTTAGTGCTGTCATCGTTTGACTGCTGCTCTTCGAACTTGGGGTCGTCACCTTTGCGCTTTACAGCGCTGATCTTGTGGGCCTGAGGGGCCTTCGGCGTCTCCTTCATCTGGCGCTGATCCCAAGAAAGGATCGCAGCCTGTCGGATGTCCGTGACGGTTGGGTCGACGAACTTGCCAGTGCTATCCTTCTTCTGCGCAATCATCTGCGCAACTATGTCCATGGAGGGGGGAAGCTTGGCGAGCAGAAGCATCGCCTGGACCTTGTCAGGGATAGCATACCCTGCATCTTTGAGTCGGGAATAGAGGTTCTCCACTTTGTTGATGGAGGGAGCGGGATGGTTAGACTGTGCCACCTTTGTATCCAGTAGCTCTTTGAAGAGCGCGAAGGCTCCGGTGATACCAGGAGCATCGTACTCTTTCTTGAGAGCAGCGATGAGGTCGGCGGCATTTTCTTGAGTGAAATACTTCTGGCGGAGGGACTCGGTCATGTAGAGCTTGATAGTTCCGGCGATGGTATCGTTGGCCTTGTTCCAGGAGATCCAGAAGTTGGTCTCCTCCATGGCTGCCGAGGGGTCGAAAGTGGGGCCAGTGATTGATAGAGCCCAGGCACACCCAGTAGACCGGATGTATGAGTTCATGACGGGCCACCACTGAGACCAGTTGGCGCCATTGAGGATGGGGATGGTGATCGAGGAGTGGGAAGACATTGTTGGTTCTGTAAACGCGAACTAGTCAGCGTAACGAACTGACATAGTTTCCCCCTTCCGGAGGTACGAAACCATGCAGCAGTGAAGCGCAATGGTGCAGGTTGCAACCTCTGCATGCAGCGTTTCCGCGCAGCAGTGAACCTTCTGGAGCTAGCAGGTACTGCAGCCATAAAGGCGCGAGGTACCGCTTTGGCTACCAGGGCTCATAACCTGATGAAGTGACAGCGCGCCATACGGCAGCAGCTGGTCACCTGAAGACTAATCTAGCAAAGGGCTAGACTCACCGAAGGTTCAGACGGAGGTTGATGTTAGCACGTAGTGGTTTGAGTACAAGATGCTATTAGAACTCAGATGTGGAGTTCGAATATATATACATGTGATTACATAATATACTACTAAATGTGGAACGAACTACTGTTCATTCAACAGTTTGTATGTAAAGCAATATGTCGTGACAAATTTGGCTTATTCTTCTGTCAGTTAGCCGGGACTCTCTCAGTTATAAGGCTCATGGCTATGGATATGTCTATCATACTTCCAAAACCATCCCATCGGCCGCCTTCCACCGACCATGGTATCTAGTACCCATCAGTTCCCTCCTCTCGATCATTCCCTGTTGTTCGCTGACTTGGTCAACTTCCATTTGAAGAGAAATCCCCATTTTCCAGTTTTTGCTTATCTGAAAAGCTACTCTCCGGGCCCCAACACGATGACTGAGATTGATTTCATTCCTTGAGTTCGGTCGAGCCGCTCACCGAGTGGCCCATGCACTTCGCCCCTCACGCCGGGGTCGAGATGGAGAGGTTGTGATGATCATTGCAAATTCAGACGTGATATTGTATCATGCCGTTCTCGCTGGCTTATTCATCGCTGGATGGGGTCGTATGTTTTTTATATGCTACCTTCTTACCTCCAATTCTCACATTGCACTCCAGCCATTTCCAGTCTCCCCTAGAAATTCTGCTGTGGCCGTCGTAAACATGATCAAGAAGCGAATTGCTCACAAAGTCACAATATTGACGCTTCATCACGCTCACAAAGGACTTATTTATGGCATTCGCCATCAAAACGAAGGATCTCATCTGACTATCCTTGAACTTCCTACATTACGATACACTTTTCCCAAGCTAGGGACGGAAATCGAGGCGGACGCTTTCGTGCCATACCCTTCTTCACTAGAGCGTCCCGATTTGTATTCGCCTGCTATCTGTACTCATTCTTCTGGCAGCACTGGATTTCCAAAACCTATTTCTCACAGCCACAGAATGCAAATACAATGGATGGGTCAACGTATGTCAATTCGCACCGGACACCGATGCTTCTGATGTGACTGTGCTCATATAGCCCTCTTCCGTGAAAATGCCGTCGGATCGCTGCTATGGCACTGCCCGCATTCCATGCGTTCGGTCTCGCCCATCAACTGTATTTGCCAATGGCATGTCTTGTTACTACGGCGGCCTATCCTCCATGTACGGAGAAGGATCCGCTTGCTCAACCAGTGATACCGACAAGTGCTAACGTGATCGAGCATCTAAGAAAGATGGAATATAATGTCCTATTGACGCCCTTCGGGCATCATCAGATGCAAGTATTAGGGCTGCTGTTGCTCGCATTCCTCTCAATGTTATCTTCGAAAATCCGACCATCAAGTCCGTTGGCCTAAGCGGGCTAATTGATGGCATATTACCGGGTAGTGAACCGATCAAACCCGCTGTTGTGCTGGTCACTGGAACGACGAGTGGTCTCGGGTCATACTTGCTCTCGGAGCTCCTCAAAAACCCTGCTGTTGAACGTGTCTTCGCGTTCAATCGACCCTCCAAAAGGTCAATCGAGGAACGACAGAAATCGGCTTTCGAAGACAGCGAACTTTCCGTACACCTTCTTGACTCGAACAAGCTTGTTTACGTTGAAACTGACCTGGCTTTGGAAAAGTGTGGTCTATCTCCTACACAATATGAAGAGGTACGATTGATTCCCTGGCCATTAGAAGGGGAGACTGATCGAAGAGATGATGAATAGATTCAGAACTCACTCACGTTGATCATTCACAACGCGTGGCGCCTTGACTTCAACTTAGCACTATCTTCGTTCGAGGAAAACATCGGGGCGTCGAGAAATTTGGTCGACTTTGAGTTCAACTTGAAACAAGAACCTGCGCTTCTTGTTCACATCGTCAGTCGGATCCGCGCAATCCTGGGATAGTTCAAAAGGTCCCTATCCTGAAGAAGTCCAACTTGACCCCATAGTTGCCATCGGTTCAGGCTATGGGGAGGCAAAATATGCTGCCGAGCGAGTGGGTCATTATACGACGATTGTCTGATATGGGTTATAGATAATCGTGCAAAGTGGCTTACACGCAACGTCCTTTCGCATAGGCCAGATTGCCGGTGGTGTGGAAGGTTTCTGGGCCACTACTGATTGGTTCCCGATCATTGTGAAGTCCAGCGTTGCTCTCGGTGTTCTCCCAGAAGCCGTCCGTGTAAATGGCAACACTTAATTGACGATGATGTTGTGTTATTTAACAAACTATTAGTTCGTGTCGTGGCTGCGCGAGGAAGATGTGGCTTCGGCCATTCTGGAAACAGCGTTCGCCGAGGAATCACCGCCGTCAGTGTTGAACGTGGTGAATCCTCGCAGTAGCCTTTGGGCGGAGATCATTGCATACGTACGACGCTCGATCATGAACCGGATGGGCCTCCCAGAAGAAGCCCTCCGGATGGTCCCTTTTGGAAATTGGCTTTCATTATTAGAGAAAACTGCCGAGAACCCTTCGGAAGATGATCTAACAAAACTTGTGAGTAGTTACCGAAACCTTCAGACGATCGTGGTCAACATGTCCATCTTTGACAGCCAGCGATCAAGCTGCTTGAGTTTTTCCGTGCTTTGGTACGGGGAGACGAGGCAATTCAGAGGTCGCAGGTTGCTACCACTGAGGCTGCAGGAATCGCGAACTTTAGTACAGCTAAAGCACAGCGAGTGAGTCCGACGATGGCGAACATGCGGGCTATTGGGGAGGTCGAGGCAGATGGATGGGTAGCATGCTGGATTGCGAATGGCGTATTATGATTTTAGATTTAACATGGCATGCAGTAGAATTTAGGACACTTTATTCTTTTATAATTGTAGTATTCCCCTACTCCGGTGCTGTTCGCATTCCTACACCTAATTGATATCATAAAGCAGCCCGTGCCCAGCAGGATTCCGAATGCGACTCCGATTTGATGTCAGTCGCTACTATGATGCTCCTCCTTGATGCCTTCATCACACACAGATTCCAGTAGAGGAACGACGTCGTCACAGTGGGTCGCATAGAGCCACATATTAACAGGAAAGCAAAAATCCTACCTTTGGACATTAAAGTCGTGGATGGCCTTACCCTATGGGGAATGAACGCGCCATATACAAAAGGTGAATATCCCAAACTTCGCCAGTGTTACTCACGGGCACAGCACCCTGGAGGTTCACAAAAATTGCCCTCGTATGTGCTGGAGACACTTGTCTCGGCGAGAAATGTCCCTCCGCTGATTCATTGGTAAGTGCGACCGTGAGGTGAGCGGTGATTTTGAAAAACAGCACTCGATGGCCCAGCACTTCCGAAACACGAGGGTGTTGCTACATTTGGTCAGGAAGACATCCACCTTGCAGTGAGTAGTTTGTATCAAAATGAATCAATGAACGGAAGGATACAAATAGCAAGGGTTGAAAACTGACTTTCTTCATTCGGCGAGTGAGACAGCCGTGTGTACCCCACCCAGCGTTCGATAGAGTATAGAACGCAACAGGCTGTTGGCGATATCGATTTGAACATGGAATCAGGCCTTGCGGCCAGTGCGCCAGAATGACCAAGTCGATGCCATGCTTACGTACGTGAGGATGATGATTTCCTTTCAAGGGAGAAGAGAACCTGCCAGTGGTGAATATTGACTGATTTCAGCGTGAGATGGTACTAATCATTTACAGTATCGACAGAGCATCGAGTTATGAATGGTTGGCATGACCGGTGGTCACATGCGATCCCGTCTACTATAGTGGATGGAGATGGCATTTCCTTAAGTTCGCGACTCGTGGGGAACTACGGATACCACGGGGCGGGGACCTGGTTCGGAAGTGTTTTGGCGAAGTTAATCTTTCTCAAAGTACTGTAGCCGATAACACACATGGAACGATGCATGGTCCCTTGGCAAGTTGGCGCTGGAGGGCAGGTTCTCGGATCATGGAGCAATCTTATTGACTTCGTTTGAATGATCCGTCCGGGCCAACTGAGATAGACAAATGCCAGGCTAACAGCCTTGCCCGAGTGCTGTCCAAACGATGTTCTTTTGTGCAGGGAAAGAAGCGCTGTATAGCCGAGCGGCGTTGGTCGGCCGACAAGAACAACTGGAACGTTCTGAGACGTAACTTGATCTCCCGATGCCTTGGGCCATCTGATCTACTCCCGTGCAAACCCGACTTCCCCCTGCTGGAGACAACGACTTTTTCAGTCGAATGACAGCCGTCTCCATTTCACCGGCAGTACTGCAACCATCAGCGCCGACGATGTAATGCAGACCTCCCGCCGGTTATGGTGATCAGCGACCCTGATCCAAAGGATTCCCACCGAATTCAAGTTAAATCGCTTCTATCTTCTTGTTCGCTTTCTGTCGTCTTCCCTGCGGGTACCTTGAGACGCTCATCTGACGTTCGAAACGACACATTCATGACGGCCCACGATACAGAGCGCAGTCCGCTCCTCGCGAGACCCAAGGAAAGCAAAGACAGTGCGTCTGAATGCCACGAGATTTCATGTTCAGCACGCATCAGTATCCTCGCCGCGTTGTGGCTGGGGACCCTTCTTTGTGTGAGTTCTCCACTACGTTTGGTTGGATTATCGTTGACGGTTGGTTTCTAGAATTTGAATTGTGCGTCACAACATTTCATGGGACGTATTATGATCATTCAATGTTTGGATCAGTGACGATGGTTGCTACACGTATGATTCTTGACTGGACTTGGAACACGATCAGTTCTCATCGCCGCTATGCTCAGTTTTACCTGCGATTACATCCGAATTCAATGGGTCCAATCAAGCTAGTTGGATCGGTACCTCGTGCGTCTACGTTTTTCATCCCTTTACACCAAGTATGCATCCACTTTAGGTACCTCCTCTCTACCTGCACCTTCACACCTCTTTACGGGCGACTGTGTACAATCCTTGGTCGACGTACGGCTTGTCAAACCGCCCTTTTCGCCACTGTTTTTGGTACAGCTCTCTGTGGGATATCAGGGAGCATCGTCCAGTTGACCGTCGCCCGGTTCGTACGTACATGTTATCTCATCCCTTTTGTGTGTTCCTCACGTAGACCGCTGATACGTAACGTTCAATATGTAGATAGCTGGTATGGGCGGGGGTGCCGTTCAGCTGCTTGCCATGTAAGACTGTCTATTCTTTGTACATCCTGTCCGGGAGCGCTGATCTGCGACCGCACGCAGGATCGTCACATCGGACATGTATAGTATCCGGGTACGTTCATGGGACGCAGTACTATGAGCGCCACGGGATTGATTGTGCCTTAGGAACGCGGATTACTTCTAGCGTTTAACTCCATCTTTCAAGGCGTAAGTTTGCCCTGGCATATTTGAAATATTCCTCTGACGTGATATGACTACAATTACACAGCTTGGATTAGGTCTCGGTGGTCCCATTGGCGGACTTTTGAGTGACCTGTACGTAACTCTTCGTCACATCAGTGTCTCGGCCCATGCTAACTGTATGGAAGGTTTGGTTGGCGAGTAGCGTTCTTGAGTCAAGTGCCATTCTTTGTGCTGGCCATGATCTTTGTCGCAAAGACGCTTCATTATGTCACACCAGTGAGTACTTCACCTCCTTTTTCTCCAATTGATTCTTGAAGGTGTGTTTTTCAGGGTCAAGGTCAGAGCGCAAAAGAAGTTTTATCTAGAATCGATTTTGGGGGTTGCATTACCCTCTTCCTTCTGGCGAGTGTCAATGCCTTGTACCTATTTCAGCTATTCAACTTACTTGTTGCTTTTAGATTGGATCATCCCTTACATGGCTCAGCACGAAATTCAACGAGGATCTTCCTGTGCGTCATTTCCTCTATCCCCTTCCTGCTTCCTAATCCATTGTTGCCAGTGGACGGACACCCAAGTTATCGTTCCCTTGGCTCTATCCTTGGTCTTCCTCGTCCTTTTTATTGTCATCGAATGTGTTCTCGCACCCGAACCCATACTCCCTTTGTGTCTCTTGCGCGAAAAAGTTCCTCTACTGGTGGGACTCAGCAACTACTTTGTGTCGGTGTGCAACTTCGCCATCATGTACTTCATCCCACTGTGGTTCCAAACGGTGCCTTTAGACAGTGCTTCCATTGCGGGTGCGTGCATATATCAGAGCAATATATGGGCCATCTCTGAGTGTCCCATTGAATAGGCTTGCATTTACTTCCGGATAGTCTCGCGATGGGTCTTGGGTCGTTGTTCACTGGGTATGTTTGGTAATCTGTCTCTGTTTTCCCATTTGTTGACTCTGTTCGCTAGCTGGCTCATGGATCGCACGGGAAAATACAAAAGGATCAATCTTTTCTTCGGTATCTTTCCGCTTTGTGGCCTCATTCCCGTTATCTTCATGCGGGAAGACTCGGGGTTCGTGCAGAAGTGGTTTAGTGTCGTGCCAATCGGGTTCGGGAACGCGGTCGTGTTCCAGACGGTATTGAGTAGGTCCATTTTGTCGTGTTGAGTGATGGATCGCTGATTGTGCTCGATTGAACAGTTGCATTGCAAGCACACTTGTCAGGTGCGTTATAGGGCGGAGGCTTGGAAAGGGATTGAATTGTAACATATGCATGGATGTGTAGAGTCACAGATGGCATATGGAACGGCATTCGGCCAGCTCTTTAGAGGACTCGGTTAGTGCCTAGACACAGAAGTTCTCTATTACAGGATCCGTCTAACACGATCATCCTCACAGGACAAACTTCCGGCGTCGCCATTGCATCTGCTGTGTTCCAATCCCGCCTCGATGCCGAACTCCATCAACGTATTCATTTCCCTGGTGCTGAACAGGTCCGAAACTGTCCTTAATTTCTAAGCTGTGGTGTGTGTATTGACTGATGAATACCCTTTCACACACCACACCGCGACAATGAATGATTGCTTCTGAAGATCATTACCGATATCCGACATTCGTTGAGCCTCGTGACCACCCTTCCCGACCCGCTTCAACGTTATGCGCGCGATGCATATGCTGCAAGCCTACGGACCGTCTTCATCGTTGCGGCCTGTTCGACATTGATAGCGTATCTCGTCCGATTGCCCGTGCGTTCCCCCTTGTCCTCGATCTCACTTTTGGATTTGGACGTTGACATTGGGCACAGATACCGGAGAAAATGGTAGAGGAATGCAAAGATCAAAAGACACTGTCCGATTCTGAGACGGAAGTTGAAGCGGGCGTCTGTGAAGACCGTGTGACGCAATGAGGGTTGGTTGGTTGGACTTTTAGAGTGCGTCCACGACTATGAAGTTAACAGTTGGAGCTGGGATATCAGTGTACATTGGATCCTGTAGCTGTAGCATATCATGACGACCCCACGCTCTGAGGGTCTATTTTTTACGTACAAGGCGCCTCTGTACTCAACCGCGGGATTCGTAGCTAATTCAGCGACAAATAATCTCCATCTGCGCGAGAATTCCAGGAACGACCCTTCTCAGATATGCAAGATGGAAAACTAGGTACCCGGGTTATAACGGTCGACAAATGTAGCTGTGGTCCAATCAGAGACCACGAAAGGGCAAGGAAAGCGATTACTTTTCTAGCCTACTTGCTGATAGGCTGTTGAAGGTGTATACCAAGCCGAGAATAACATACGACGGCGTCGGTAAAGCCGCTTCATCGACGATGGCTGCCAGCGTATCCTTTTCCTATGCAACCGAACCCGCCCAAGCCACCTCCTGGGAGATGAACGGCAAAGGAAGAACATCATGCATGCTATCTCCGAGTTGTACCTTGATTGCCTGGCATATCTGCAGACTGGATGGAGAAGACAGAAGAAACCGAGGTACTTAGCGTACCGTAACATCCAGGATCGCGTCCATTCACCAGACCGCTTACTGGAGCCGTTGCTCAATATGGCCTGACGGTGATCCACCTTTAAGCGAACACCCTGCCACCTCCTCGACACGCAGTTCGATATCGCCAAGATCAAGATGATGGGTCGATGGTCCGGGGACGCATTCATGAAGTACCTAGGCAAGCATGCTACCTCGCACCATACCTCCGAAAAAGACCGAGAAGTACACAGATTATCACGTACGCTCAGCTATCCCGCTCATTTCGGTAGAGCGCCACATGTGGCAGGCTCCGTCATCACCATCATCAAGCCTTGACCACAGATCACATGTAACCATTCGTTTAGTGCCTAGCTAGGCGCTTCCGATCTACAGAGCGTAATAATTATTTTCGAATAAACGATTATTTGAGTCCTTGCTCTCGCTTGGAACGCTTGATATCAAAGTGCACCTCACGTACGTGACGAAGGATGCACTCCCGGTTAACTTCCTCATCACAACCGTCCCACAGACACCTGAGACGGACCCTGCGAGATTGATTTTTGATCCCATGGAAGTTAGATAGGTGCGCCGAAAGTGTTGCAATGTCGACCTCCTGGCCGCACACTGTTCCGTCCGGGACCCTCCACCGGCACTTGTAGATACGTTTCGCAGTGGGCAATACTGGCTGGTTGTTCATGGTGCAAGCAGTTTGGCTTGGATGTTGTGCAGCCTATTATAGTCAATTCAACGACGCACACAGAACATAAAGACAGCTCGCCTCAGCACGAACCTGACCAACGTTTCCTAAAAGGGTCAGAGAACCCACATCGACAGCGGCGCTCACAGAGCGGGACGGGAAAGTATCGTGATCTGCAAACGCCGTCCTTGTACTGCCAGATTGTACAGGCTGGGACACCGCAGACAAGGTTAGTAGTCATGAAGATGATCCAAATACTCGTCTGACCGGGAAGAACTCCTGTGTGCCTTGACCGGGGGGAGAAATGTGACTGCAAGGACCAGTATATGGTAATAATTGCGGAGGAGCGATATCTGAAAGTGTGGTATGCACGTGAGCTAGCTCACTGGGTGGTCGTGCCTTGACCACCGCAAACAAGGTTAGTCAGGAAGATGATCCAAACATCTGTCTCACCGAGAAGAGCCCCTGTGTGCCTTGACCAGGGGGAGAAATGCGGCTGTAAGAACCAGCCTGAGTATATGCTAATAATTGCGGTAGAGTGGGATCTGAAGGTATTGTATACCCGTGAGCTAGCTCACTGGGAAGTTGTCGTGCCTTGACCACTGGGCGAGAAAGAACAGAGTAATTAACTAACTGATTAGAACCGGGTAGGAAGTGGTATGCAGACTTGCTGAAAGCCACTGGTGGCGGTGGGAAAGGAGACCTTCTCTATCAGCGTCCAAGTCCATTTGATAATAATTTTGATCGGGTATCATTGTCGAATAATAAGGTTCCGTGTCTTGGGGAAACGGGTGTGAAGCCATACTCGGCGTATGGCACTGATTCGGAAGCCGCAACAGCTATCGATCATTTGACAAGGCATGTAGAGAAAAAGCAAATAATCACCTCAGCAGCCAGCTGGACATCGCCTCTAACGGATGGAAGACCTCCTCTAGCAGGGGGATTCACGCAGGCAGAGGAGGTATTATGATCCGCAAAAATTATCCCGGAACTATCATTTGAGGGAAAGGTTTGTTCAAACTGGGATGCGTGACGACTGGTCTACGAACAAGGTTATTAATGAAGGCAGTCCTGCAATCCCTTACCTGGAAGTCGGCCCACATCCCTTGAGGCAGATGGGAGTGGCTGTGGTAGGAGCCATAAGGATACGTAGCATCAGGCTGTGGAGAATGGGTAGTATCGACGAGGCCCCATTGGTTTGCTGATAGCAACTGGTGGGCAAGGCAAGAGGGATCTTCCCTGACCACACCTGGATCCACCGGATTTGGTGCCGACAAATAGGGATCCGTGTTTTGAGAGTAGGGGTAATACAAACTGGGATTAGATTTCACTGGAGCCATCGAGGACCAAGGTGGTCGGGCGGGGGCAAGGTATGAGAGGTTGAGCCATGGTATACAGCTTGAAGAGCTTAAATAGTTAGTTTTTGTATCAGCAACCAATGCAAACGCCGGTCATAATGGATGGAGTGCTGCTGGTTTTACCTTCTCAAGGTTTCCTATTACCCTGACAGGTGTGTGAGAATCGCGTCATTTGTCTTTCCTTGTTGGGTTGGGTATTCTTGTGGGGTCAGGGTCTTCAGCAATGATGGTGCGGGATGACCGATATACCTAATCTAAGTTTCTCGATCCACCGAAACTGCGGAGTGCGTGTAAGCCACACTGATCACTGATCACCTTCCCACCTCTTTGCCCCTCCACGTGATACTTGCTCCGATATCTGCTCCCTGATCATCTTCCCAGCCTCTTCGTCATCGTCATTCCTACCTCTTTGCCCCTCCACGCGATACTTGCTCCGATATCCGCTCCCTGTACATATAAGGGCTTGCTCTCGCCGATGCTAGAGAACAATCTTTATACCCTGTTCACGTTCTATTGTTCCTTCCCTTTAAGTGTTGGCACTACCAGTGCCCTTCCAGTACGATGGGGTTGTACGTAGCGCCCAAAATCACGCGACTCGGAAGAGGCATCGTAGCTCTGTTTATAATCTGAAGAGATGCCCGTTTCAGACGATAATCAGACATTCAAAGTAGCCACATCTGGACCCTCTGTATTTCCGCCAGACGCTGAATGTGGCATGGTGATCAGATGTTTGGTGGAAAGAGGCGGAGAACGTCAACTCGAGTCGGTCTGGTTTTAGTCTTATTTTCGGTTTTAATAATCAGAGATCAGTTTTACCCTAAACTACATCTGTTTTAGATACCGCTGGAGAGGTCGTTCCCGCAGTGAATGTGTGTCGGGATCACTCGACTCGTGATCAATGTTGAAAACACACCGATTCTGAGTACTTCTGAAATTCATTCGCCTGGCAGTCTTATAATGAGGCGGTAAAATCCGTAGGTGAAGACACATCAAAATAAGTAGAGAGAAGTACGATAAGAGTACATTTCAGTGCAGAGTATGTACTTGTGCGTGCGGGAGAGTAAAAAGGAGTAGCCATAATGTTGATAGCAACGAAGGTCATGGTATACAATTATTGTTTCTTTTCCTTGTTTCTTTTTTTTCATAAGGGTCCGCATATATGCATACGTTAATGGAACACACAACTCCCCCCTCAGAGGTGTCAATGAGGCCGATCAGCGTCCAGTAGCGTGGGAGATCGTTACTGACATGATGAATGGCATATATGGATCGATGCAGGAGCCCGCCAGCGGGCATGCGTTGCTGTCTCGTTATCTAAAACATGAACCCAACCATCTCGACGAGTTCCCCAGGTTCACCCATAGATCTGCCCTCCCGCTTGGCTCTCCGTGCAGTCTTGAAATTGGCGCCCCCGAGCCGCGACCCCGCAGCCATTTTTTGACGTGGGCGGATGAGCCCTGCGTCGACATCGTCGTTGCCATCACCGCGTGGCGGGCTGGAAACAAGGTGCGCAGGGATGGGTGGGACGGGCGGCAACGCGCCCGTCTGGTACGCGTGCTTCGGCTTGCGCGGGCGGGGCGGGGTGTGTTGCACGCGTGCAGTAGCAAATGTGACTGTATGCGTACTCTCGTCCGAGTTGATCGAGAACGTGATCGAGCGGGCATCGTCTCCTACTGCCGCTGAACGGCCGCGGGGACGCACGAAGGAGTGTGTACGTGCGCGGGGTGTCGCGGGGTGTGGAAAAGGGATAGAGGTGGACGGCGTAGACGGTGCGGGTGTGTGCGGGGTGCTAGCAAAGACGGCGGTAGCGGGGACCTCGTTGCCGAGTTTGCGACGGAGACGCTCGAGCTTGAGACGGCGCTCAGAGGCTGTCCCAGAGGTGGCTGAGGATGCGGTGGACGGTGTGTTTGATACCACGGAGAGCATGGAGGAGCGGTGAGACGGCGGTGGCCGGTGGAGAAAGGAG
>JBBPMR010000944.1:0-13153 GCA_038090415.1 Rossbeevera mucosa | reverse complement strand
ACTGATTAGAGGGAATCCAACCAGAACAAGACTGGCTTGTTCGGTTGCTGCATTCAAGTATTTATACTACAGGTACATGCGCACAGACCAAGCTGTGTCTGACACTATCTACTATATAAAGGTATATATGTTCTCACGAGTGTGAGAGAAAGAAGTCAAGAAGCGAGGCTATGCATCAAATGGAAGAGAAGCCAAGTGGAAATGAAAAGGAAGTTGGCCTCATGTAAAAGGTGTGTTGGTCTAGACCATGACATCACTGATAACAAGATAGAAGGTAGACACGCTTGATAAGATGTGATCTGATAAGATTGGCGCTGTGATAAGATAAGATAAGATAAGATAAGAGGGTCGTGAAGTGAGATTTGCAACAGGAATGAGCAGTCAGTCACATTCTTAATGAGAATATATATACAGTACTTACTTACCACACATAGGCCAAGGAACAAGGAAGAGTTATTCAACCTTCGTCATGCCAGACTCCACAATGTGTTGCAGATCTGCTTCACCACACTAACATTCTCTTAGCGCCCATTATAGATGCCCTCCTATATTGACGCCCATCTTATCTTATCTGATCTCTCTTATCTTATCAGAGGTCACGTGACTCGGTCTAGCCCTTGTCATGTGATACAGAGTCTAGGCCCATGACATCACTGGTGACGTCATGTGCTGACTGATGGAGTACCACACTGGTAGCATGTGGTACAGGCATGTATGCCTCATGTGGATAGCCTCTGTACCTCGAGGCATCCTCATGTAGCTTAGGGCAGGACATAGTAGCATGGTCTGTGCACTAGTCCTTAGAGTATATATACAAGCCTGTATTGTAGAGTACTCCCCAGTCTTGATATACTGAGTTTACCCTTAGTCTGGTATCTTCTAAGACTTTCCTCTTAGTTAACACCTCTTCAGCATTGTCACCGTACCCCTCAAGTACCGCTCCTTGCTATCCCCACTCAGGGCACGTTACACATTCCCCATTCACTACGCTTATACCTCCCTCTAGTGTGTCTTCCGTTCAGCAGCTCTACTCCATAGTCCCTGCTTCACAATGTGATTAAGCAAGCGTTTGGAGTGGTGAAACATCAATGGCGAATACTTGTGATCCCTCCCAAGTATGATTTGGACACACAAGCATGCATCCCAGCTGCGCTCTGTGCTATTCACAATTTCATTCAGAAACTTGATCTGGACGTGTTCTTTACATTCAAGTTTCATGCGCATCAATTGGAACAGGCCGCTGAGGATGATGAGTTGTTTGCACTTGGAAGACTTGAAGATGGACCACCTGACATGGCTGAAAGGAATCAGGCATTGGATAGATGGAATTGGATTTCTCAAGCGATGTAGATTGATTATTGTCATGAGTTTTGGGAATGATGGGAAATACAACACTAGGAGTTAGAAGCACTACCATGCTATATATTGGAATGCTTGGCATATCAAAATACTAGTGACCTGGTTGCATTAGCATTGGCACCACAATGAAATAACAGTTACATACGACTGGCACTACTCACTCAATCTGTGCACTCCACGCTTTGACTGCTCAAATCTCATTCAACACCTCTTTAATCCACCATTCATGGGACTCCTAATTGAACTTGATAAAAAACCAGACATTATCGATGTTGTCTGGATTGCACATATAAGCAGATATAGCATAGTTTTGATCTGCAGGGAGATTGAGCATCATAAGAATATCACTGGTTTGATCGATGGTGGCAGCATTGTCATGGTTTTAAATCGCAACAGAAGAAACTGCCGGAATGGTGGAAGAGCTGGCCCCAGGTTGAGGTGGTGTTGGTAGAGGCCCACTGTGTGACCCAAGCATAGATTCCAGCATGTTTACAAGCCATTCCATAGCATCACTCCCTTTCACCTGCACTTGAACCTGGGCAGACAAAGGCCACAAGCGCTTGGTCTCTGATGCAGCAGCTGAGTCCACACCATTTGTACTAGCTTTGCGCTTGCTCTGACTGATGTTTGTGATGACTGAGGATGAAGCAGATGGTGAAGGCAGTGAGAGTCGTGTCAATGGCATCAATGCTTTAATGAAATTGGAGTCAGGAATGGATTGCATTGCATCGAGTGAGGGCTGTGAGGAGTCTCCCATAATGACATCCTCCAAGGCATCAGTGCTGGTAATAGCGGTGGTGGTGTGGGTAGTGGGAGTAGGAGTAGCTGTGGCAGGAGTCATGCCAGTCGTGGAAGAACCAGCCCCCTTTTGCATACACGGTGTACGCCTGGCTTTCAATTGGGCAGGGCAATAAACATGTGCTTCTTTGCCACGAGATGGCATCAATGAACCTATCTCAGCCCAGAATGGCCACGGGAATTCCTCAAATTTAGCAGCACCATGATGGGACTGAATCTGGATTAGTACAAGATGAATAGTATCAAGTCAAATATAACTTACATGACAAAACCCTTCCCATGCATCTCTGGTGGTGTCATCAACATTTGCCCCCTTCTTATCATCATAGTGAAAACCAGAAGCTGATTTGATATCTGATACTAGGTGATATTTGCTTGTCAGCTATGGGACACGATCAATCTCAGATTGCATGGTAAGGGGGGTATATACATTACTATACTTCAAAGAGCAAGAGCATCCAGTTTTTGGGACCTTCTGGGATGTAAACTTTGTGTTAATTGCCACTGCAACCTGATTGAATGTCTCGTCTTTGAAATTATTATCACCTGCTAACGCCTTATGGCCTTGAAGAAGATGAATCAACTCAGCAATTCCGTCATGAGTCCATATGGTTCTAGGGGTACAGGCATGCTGCTTGCCTGTGGTCTGAGAGTTATGGTTGATTGTGCCTCTTAATCGTACAGATCAGGATGATCCATCTGAGCCATTTGAGACACTACCTGAATGCATACCTGTTGGTGGAAGGAACCAAAGGGATTCTAGACACCGCCAAGTTGCTGGGCAGTTCAAGTCAGTGAATATTTGGTGAGATGACTCAGCAAGCAAACTTGACGACTATGCGAATGTAACGATACACAAACTAAATTTCTACACTACTGGACAGGACCTTAGGTCCTGACCAGTAGTCCAGTAATGTAGAAAATTTAACTCGCTTATTGCAACATTCGGCTGTTGGTTCATTGCGTGCCTGCTTAGTCAGTCTCTTAGTCAGTCGCTAAGATTAGATATTAAATCCTCCAGGTTGAGAACGCTATCCCGCTGAGATCAGTTATTATCTGTGTGATGGATATGACTGCACCCGCAAGCTGAAGATATGTCGGCGTGAGTCATGGTTGATCGCATCTCTCGATCATAGAGATCGGGATGATCCATCTGAGCCATTTGAGACACTACCTGAACGCATACCGTCACACAGACAATATCTAATCTTAGCGACTGACTAAGAGACTGACTAAGTAGGCACACAATGAACCAACAGCCGAATGTTGCAATAAGCGAATTAAATTTCTACATTACTGGACTGCTGGACAGGACCTTAGGTCCTGTCCAGCAGTCCACATCACGTAGAAATTTAATTCGCCTATTGCAACATTCGGCTGTGTGCCTGCTTAGTCAGTCTCTTAGTCAGTCACTAAGATTAGATATTGTCTGTGTGACCCACAAGCTGAAGATATGTCGGCGTGGCAAAAGTCTCTTCCTCTCTTCCATGGATCTCGAAGCTCAGACTGCGCTGCACCGTCGCAATCAACTCCAATCCCTGATCATAATGATCATTGTTCAAGCTATTTATTGTTACAATCTACTGTTTTTATCTCCTACAGTCTCGATTCCCCATCACACCTCCATCCTGACAGGTGAAGCGTGGGTACTGGAATTGCTCAATGGTCATCCCGATCAAATCCATATTTGCTTGGGGGTCAAACTTGAGGTATTCGAGGCGCTTGTTCAGGTACTTGTGGAACATGGCTTCAAGCAATCGCGCTATGGAATTTCAGTTGAGCAACAACTTGCGATCTTTCTGTACACTTGTGTGACCGGTTTAGGTTCACGTCAAGTAGGTGAAAGGTTCCAACACTCACCATCAACGATAACTAGGTACGGTTGAAGTGTTAGATCGTTTCTTGCGCAAATTTAGTGATAGGACGCAGATATTTCCATGATCTGCTCGAGTTCTTTTCGTCAGCGCCATTCTACACAGAGTACATCAGATTCCCAACCGCTGACACCCCAATCTCACGCAAAATAACTCACGATCCTCGGTTTCGACACTTCACCGACTGTATTGGCGCGATAGATGGAACGCACATTCGTGCATTTGTACCGATCGAGGAACACCCAAACATGCGGAATCGGAAGGGCTACCTGTCACAAAACTGTCTTTTTGCATGTGACTTCGACCTTATGTTCACATATGCGATGACCGGTGGGGATGGAGCAAGTGCGGACGCGACGCTATGGCACAAAGCGCATCAGAATGATCTCTACATGCCACCGGGCAAATACCTTCTTGCCGACGCTGGGTTTGGCGGATCTGATACATTGTTGGTTCCATATAGGGGGGTTCGCTATCACTTGAAAGAATGGCGTCAGGGGAATGAGCGGTCAGTCACATTCTCAACGAGAATATATATATACTCACTTACCACACGTAGGCCGAGGAACAGGGAAGAGTTATTCAACCTTCGTCATGCCGGACTCTGCAATGTAATTGAGCGAGCGTTTGGAGTGGTGAAACGTCAATGGCGAATACTCGCGATCCCTCCCGAGTATGATTTGGACACACAAGCACGCATTCCAGCTGCGCTCTGTGCTATTCACAATTTCATTCAGAAACTTGATCCGGACGTGTTCTTTACACCCGAGTTTCATGCGCATCAATTGGAGCAGGCCACTGAGGATGATGAGGCGTCTGCACTTGGAAGACTTGGAGATGGACCACCTGACGTGGCTGAAAGGAATCGGGCATCAGATAGATGGGATCGGATTGCTTAAGCAATGTGGATTGATTATTGTTGCGAGTTTCGGGAACGACAGGAAATACAACGCTAGGAGTTAGAAGTACTACCATGCTACATATTGGAATGCTTGGCGTATCAAAATCCTAGTGACCCGGTCGCATCAGCATTGGCACCACAATGAAATAACAGTTACATACGACTGGCACTACTCACTCAATCTGTGCACTCTGCGCTTTGGCTGCCCAAATCTCATTCAACACCTCTTTGATCCACAATTCACGGGTCTTCTGATTGAACTTGATAAAAAACCGGACGTTATCGAAGTTGTCTGGATTGCGCATATAAGCAGATATAGTGTAGTTTTGATCTTCAGAGAGATTGAGCGTCATAAGAATATCACCGGCTTGATCGATGACGACGGCTCTGTCATGGTTTTGAATGGCAACAGAAGAAACCGCCGGAATGGTGGAAGAGCTGGCCACAGGCTGAGGTGGTGTCGGTAGAGGCCCACTGTGCGACCCAAGCATAGATTCCAGCACGTTTACAAGCCGTTCCATAGCATCACTCCCTTTCACCTGCGCTTGGACCTGGGCAGACAAAGGCCGCGAGCGCTTGGTCTCTGATGGGGCAGCTGAGTCCGCACCATTTGTACTAGCTTTGCGCTTGCCCCAACTGACGCTTGTGATGACCGAGGATGAAGCAGATGGTGAAGGCAGTGAGAGGCGTGTCGATGGCGTCAATGCTTTAATGAAATTGGGGTCGGGAATGGATTGCGTTGCATCGAGTGAGGGCTGTGAGGAGTCTCCCATAATGACATCCTCCAAGGCGTCAGTGCTGGTGATAGTGGTGGTGGTGTGGGCAGTGGGAGCAGGAGCGGCTGTGGCAGGAGTCATGCCAGTCATGGAAGAACCAGCCCCCTTTCATGTACACGGTGTACGCCTGGCTTTCGATTGGGCAGGGCGATAAACGTGTGCTTCTTTGCCACGAGATGGCATCAACGAACCCATCTCAGCCCAGAACGGCCACGGGAAATCCTCGAATTTAGCAGCACCATGATGGGACTGAATCTGGATCAGTACAAGATGAATAGTATCAAGTCAAATATAACTTACACGACAAAACCCTTCCCATGCATCTCTGGTGGTGTCATCAACAATCGCCCCCTTCTCATCGTTGTAGTGAAAACCAGAAGCTGATTTAATATCTGATACTAGGTGATATTCGCTCTTCAGCTATGGACACGATCAGTCTCAGATTGCATGGTAAGGGGGGTATATACATTACTATACTTCAAAGAGCAAGAGCACCCGGTTTTTGGGACCTTCTGGGACATATACTTTGTGTTAATTGTCACTGCAACCTAATTGAATGTCTCGTCTTTGAAATTATTATTGCCTGCTGACGCCTTGTGGCCTTGAAGAAGATGGATCAACTCAGTGGTTTTGTCGTGAGTCCATATGGTTCTAGGGGTATGGGCACGCTGCTTGCCTGTGGTCTGAGAGTCATGGTTGATTGTGCCTCTTGATCGTAGAGATCGGGATGATCCATCTGAGCCATTTGAGACGCTACCTGAATGCATACCTGTGGGTGGAAGGAACCAAAGGGATTCTAAACACCACCGAGTTGCTGGGCAGTTCAAGTCAGCAAATATTTGGTGAGATGACTCAGCAAGCAAACTTGACGACTATGCGAATGTAACGATACACGAACTAAATTTCTACATTACTGGACTGCTGGACAGGGCCTAATCTTAGACAAACACTTTCACAATGTTTGCTAAATAAAATCAAATTAATTTTATCATTATGAATAAATAAATAACAGAAGTATACCTCCTAAAAGAAATTCTAGAAAACCATTGTTACAAATCCTCTTTTGCAATCTAGCTTTAGCGCTCATTATCTTATCTTATCTAAGTGCACATCAATCTTATCTAATCAAGCACTCGATCTACATTTTATCTCATCACATAACTCAGGTCTAGACCACTTATGATGTCATATCTCATGGCTAGCGCATGCTAAAGGCATGGTAGCTTCATTGCATAGTTCTAGACCACCGCTCTCATAAGCGTGTGAGTCATTAGTACATATATAGTAGATAGTCTCATGATATGTCATAGCATCAGTAAGCACCGGCCCTAAAGCTGCCTTATTGCAACCTCATGTATTATAGTATATAACAATGCCAGTACCAACCAGACACTCCAGTCTGTTTTGGTTGATTTCCAGCCTAAACTTCTCCTCCACTTGAGTTCTTAGTATTGTATGGTGACCTAGTGACCTTAACTGTATAGTTTTGGTTGTTGCCAACAACCATGAGTATCAAGCTATGACCACTATATATTACTTACTAAAGTCTCTGCCAATGCTTTTAGTCTATTGATATTAAGTGGATTAAAGAAAAACATATACATACCAATAATATAGTCTATACTCTATGATCAATATACTATGATCATAATATATATTGCATGACTTACTTTATTCTACAACATTTAGCAATTATAAAGTATAATGAGAAATCAGAATAGAACTCACCAACAGTGATCAGCCAAAAGGCTATATCTATTATATCAGTCTATCTATATGCTAGAAAGTGCTATATAACAGACCTTGTACTGTCAATAGATGATGATCAGATAATGATCAGATAAGAGTTTTCAAACTCACCAATAGTGATAGACAGTCTTAGAATAGAGTAATCAAGTCCAAAGGCTATCTGTATTAAAATACACATCAGTCTATATGCTGAGAAGAACTGTATATACCAGTATTGTCAACAGATCATAATCGGATGTGAGTTTTCAATATATATAGAACTTACCACTGGCAAGAGTGATGAAATAAGTCCAAAGAGCTTGATGAGATGGAGTGTTGACACTGTGATGATGACAACGGTTGGTTCAGGTGATGCAGGCCCAAACAGAAAATACACATGGCATGAAGTGAATGAAGTGAGTGAAGCAGATGAAGCAAAGGTCTTTATTCTAGTTTTAAGTGAAGAGCTTGACAGACAGAGTGTGTATAGGTGCCTCTTTTTTCTTATTTCCCAATCATTCTATAAACTACATAGAGACAAAACATAAATATAAAATAAGCTAATTGTCGTTCATATAGGTGCCTCTTTTTTCTTATTTCCCAATCATTCTATAAACTACATAGAGACAAAACATAAATATAAAATAAGCTAATTGTCGTTCATGATGTTGCTGTGATCCACAATGCCACTGCCACTACCTTATCGTTGTCTGGTGTGCCTTGACCTGCCCTGCAACTGGTGCATGACATGTTGCCACCATCATCATCCAGTCATGGTCAATGTTATCGTCATTGTCACTGTTGTCCCAGTTGTGGTGTCATCACTGCCATTGCTGTTGCTGTGGCACATCATTGATATTGTTGTTGCCATTGCCATGATGGTCATCATCATTGCTGTTGTCCCAGTTGTGGTCACTGGGACGCCACATTGTCATTGTCATGCCACAATATAATGTCATCATCGCTGCCATTGTCATTGCTGTGGCACATTGTTGACATTGTCATTGCTGCTGTTGTCCCAATCGCCATCACCAGGATGCCAAGTTATTGTTATTGTTGTCATCTGCATCAGTACTGTGGCCTGGGGTTATCATCCTGGTTGGGTATAGTGAGGGCAAGAGGTGAGAGTGGGGGGTGGGCCGAGAGTAAGAGTGGCGAGATGGCAACATTGTATTTTATTGTTATTGTCTTTGAGGTGCACATTGTGGTGTGAGGGTGAGGGCAAGGAGTGAAAGGGGTAGTGGGCCACATGCAAGAGTGAAAGAGAGGTGAGGGGTGAGATGACAGCGATGACATGACACAATGACATTGCTATCTCTATTGCATTTGTTGTGGTGCAAGGAGGAGGGGCATGGGTGTAGGTGAGAGAGAGTGGTGGAAGTGGGAGGTGGGCCAAGAGTGAGAGCGAGGTGAGGGGCGAGATGATAATGATGACATGATGTAATAACATCATGGTTATTTTTATCATCACTGTTATGTTTATTGCAATGTGATGACAGGAGTAAGAGCAAGGGGTGTGGATGCAGGTGCAGGTGCAGGTGGGCTGAGTGCAAGAATGAAAGGGAGGGGGTTGTGGTTATTGTGGTCGCTGGAACGCCACGTCATCATCATCACTGCCATTGTCATTGCTGTGGCACACACATTGTTGTTGTTGTCCCAGTCGTGGTCACTGGGATGCTGCATCATCATTGTTGTGTTCTTACTAGCTTGGTAGTGTGGTACTGTCGATGCGTAGTCATTATGTTTCATTGTTATCATGGCACAGATGCAGGTGGGCCAAGTGCAAGAGCGAGAGGGAGGAAGATGTGGTTATTATTGTCGTTTAGTTGCAGTTGCTGGGACACCATGTCATTGTTGTCGCTGCCATTGCCATTGCTATGGCATACACATCATTGACAGTCATCGCTGCTGTTGTTGTTGTCCCAGTTATGGTCACTGGAATGCTGCATTGTCGTCGTGTTCTCGCTAGTTTGGTAGCATGGTACCATTGATGCATAGTTGTCATATTTCATTGTCATCATGGTGGTGGTGGCAGCACTGTCGATGCGTCTGCCATGCTGTGACATAGTGGTGTTGCCTGGCGAGGGTTAAGTTTGAAAATGCCATGTGGTTTTGAGCAATAGCTGAAATAACCAAAATAGCCAAATGAAGCAAAATAGCTGAAATAACCAAAATAAGTGCTCAAAAGCAAAATTTAGTGAAATAACTGAAATAGATGAAATAAGTGTCGGCCTAAATTTCAACTTCTCCACTGCCCATTTGAACTCCTCTGCTGGCTGTTAATTCTTTAGATTCTTGACTTGTGATGACATACATTTCTTAAAGTTGTGGCTGCTAGTTCTTTAGATATTTCTAAACTATCATAAACCTTCGAGTTCACTATTCTTCACTTCTCTCTGATTACTCACAGTGGACTCCAGGTTTGTGCTCATTGTATTTATTCAATATCATCTCTAGTTACTCACAGTGGACTCCAGTGTGCTCCTGAGGTCTCAATTTATGTTTATCTCACTTCCACAAGCTATCTATGCTTATCACTTTGGGCCAAACTTGCTGCTCCAGAAAAGCGATTCCTGTTGTGTCACCGGAACCCTGATCCACATTGCTTAAGGCAACAACTCTCTGCCCCACATCCCATTAAAGCTTTTCTGGGACTATCTATTCACTGTAGCCTCAAAGACAACCCTTTGGAGCCTGACATCCTCATTCCCTCTAACAAGGATGAAAATGAAACACTGTCTCTATTCCTTCACTTGTGAACCACTCTATTCCCACCTTCTGACTCTACTCCTCCTTCTCCCACTCCCATCCAACCACCACTCCCCATGTCCAAACCAACTAAGCTTTGCATTGCCTTTCCAGAATACTTTGATGACTATTATACCAAGGTCATGCCCTGGCTTTCTTTGGTCAACTTCTATCTTGAGGTCAACAAGGAAGTATACAGCTTTGATGCAAAGAAAATTGCATTTGCCCTTCCATTCATGATCAAAGGGTCCACCTCCACCTGGACCCAAACCTTTTGCCAGAACTCCATCAGTGATGATAGAGACATTGCCATGGGTACCTTCAAGGACTTCATTAAGCTCTTTAAGGCCACCTTCAAGCACTACAATATCATCGGCAATGCCATTGCCTGGCTAACTACCAAGCAGATGACTCAGAAGAAGAAAGGAGGACCTTACGAACACTCTTTTACAGAATATATTGCTATGTCCCATAATAACATCACTCAAGCCAAGATTGCTGATCTAATGTCTTCATCTTCTACTTTAGTGCTGGAATTTCCCCTGTGCTCACTTGCCACATCTACTCTATGAATATGGTATCCAAAACCATCAATGAGTGGTACCAATATGCCACTCAGTACCAGACCCAATGAAACACCACCAATTTAGTAATCTCCCACTTGTTACAATCCTCATTTGCAACTCTAGCTTTAGTGCTGGCTTATCTTATTTTATCTTATCTAAGCATGTGTCAATATTATTTTGCATCTAAATGCTCAATCTATATCTTATCTTGTCACATGACTAGGTCTAGACACATATGATGTCACACCTCATGGTTAGTGCATGTTTAAAGCATGGTAATCTCATTGCATAGTTCTAGACCACTGTTCTCACAAACATATGAGTCATTAATCTAGTTATAGTAGTTTCTCTCATGATATGTCATAACTTATTCAGCATCTACCCTAAAGTACGCCTCATAGCAACCTTATGTAATTAGGTATATAACAAATGCCAGTACCAGCCAGACTTCCCAGTTGGTTCTGGTTGATTTCTGACCTAAAGCAGTCTCTTCCTCTTGTTTTAGTATTATTGGTGGTAACCTAGTGCTTTTTCTGTATAGAATTGGTCATTACCAATACCACTCCCACAACCTGTTATGATCTATGCGGACCCCTCCTCTCTTTTCTTTTTCTACCTCTGTTTCTCTTCTTATGATTCTCTTTCTTTTCTTTGAAACCTTTTTTTCTCTTGTCATCTTCATGTATACTTAGTCATCCACAGCTTCTTATTGTTCTATACTGCAGATTATCTACTCCTTCCCTGATATTCCATAACATTCTATGACACCACTTTCAATAGCCAATTATCATTGTCTTTATTGTTCTTTCCTTATTTATAAAGTGACTCAACTTCGCTCCTCATCTTCCTTAACCTTGACCTCCTCAAGTATCCTCCTAGATACATCTTGGTGAATATACCTTTGCTTCTTGAACCCTCTGTGTGACCTTGTCCTGCACTTGAAAGGACACTTCAACTGCTAAAGCTTTATCCCACTTCAGAGGTTGTCTTTGTCACTCTTGAAACCTTGTCTTCGATCCCTTGACCCTCGACGAACCTCATCGTCTTGATCCCTTCAATCCTCAAGACTTCCTCAGTCTCCTTGACCCTTAGTCATCTTGATCCCTTGTCCCTCAAGACTTCTCATCTTTGCCCTCCTGTTCCAAAACCTTCTTGAGGATACACCTGTTTCCACCCAGCCCAAGTTTAACACAACCCTCTTCACAACCACACCACCTTCCACCACTTCTCTACCTCCACTTGTGACCTGAATGCTATGGACGTTGACACCATAAAAGTTGAGAAACTCACCCCTAAGGAATGCAAGTGCTGCATCGAGAAAAATTTCTGCTTCTGCTGTTAAAAACCTGGCCATTCTTCCATAACCATCCACTTTTTACCATCCTTCTTTGGGATGAAGAACACTGGTGACATTTGTGGTGACTTTGAAGAACAGATGTATCCTTTATTTAATTGGTCATCTAGAAATGCAGAGACTTTGTCCTACTCCGTGACACTCACAGGGATAACTCTTCCCTTTTTGGGTTTGAAGTCCAGCCTCAGATCTATCACATGATCCTATGGTTTACATTCAGGCATGCATTCACTGGCCTTCTTCAAGAAGTCATTCAAGAAATTGTGATGCTGTTCAACTTGACTGGATCCATGGCTAGGGTGCCAGGGTGGATGATCATCCCAAGGAATTCTACTTCCTTGGTGGTGAACTTGCACTTTTCAAGGCAAAGGTGAAGATCAAGTTTCTGCACTCGCTGGCGAACTCGTTGAGTGTATTTGGTATGAGAGGTGTCATCAGGGGAGAAGATGAGGAGGTCATTGATATAGATAACCAGCCATTCTTCAGTAATCATATCACAGAAGGAGTCATTCATAAAGCATTGAAAAGTGGAGGAGGAATTGTTCATCCCAAAGAACATAATAGTAGATTTGTAGAGTTCTTTGTGGATGATGAAGGCACCCTTCCATTGGTCTCCTTCCTTGATATGAACATTGTTGTATCACCATCAAACATCAAACTTGATAAAGACTTTCATCCCTTTGAGTTTATTGACCAAGTCAGAGATCAAAGATAGGGGGTAGCCATCAGGAGGGGTATGAGAGTTCAGGTACTGATAGTGTAGATGAATATAAGTCTCAGTGACTATGGTTAGAGTCAACTGATATTACCTGTAGATGAATATAAGTCTACAGTAGATAAGTATGGGTAACAATAGTAGGTAGTAAGTATCTTACCTTAGTGACTATGGTTAGAGTCAACTGAGGTACAGTACAGAGACAAGCGAGTAAAAGTACTGCTTATGTAAGCTACCTAATATGAAAGAGAGCACTTGATCTCCAACACTCCCCCTCAAGTGAAACGGAGTCCAAGCTCAGAAGCAAAATGCTTTGCCTTAGCAGAAGAGAGAG
>JBBPMR010000943.1:0-13169 GCA_038090415.1 Rossbeevera mucosa | reverse complement strand
ATTACTAGAAGCAGAAACAGAGAGCTGATGGCTCAAGCAAAGGTGGAAAAGGGAAGCAGAAAGCGTCACCAGAGGCCTCGGAACTCGAACATGATAGCAAGGATGAGATGGATGTTGACACTGAATAAGAATAAGTATACTAGAGATCGATATATGTCTACAACAAGGAAGTGTT
The DNA here is from genome assembly GCA_038090415.1 of Rossbeevera mucosa. NCBI lineage: Eukaryota > Fungi > Basidiomycota > Agaricomycetes > Boletales > Boletaceae > Rossbeevera > Rossbeevera mucosa. Next base: position 12,994 of record JBBPMR010000943.1, on the reverse strand, counting down.
TCTCGTGTATTGAAGGAATGATGGCTCAAACGAAGACTCGAATCATTCGAAGAGAGAGATAATGAAAACTCCGAAACTATAGAATACAATGTGGCGACTATCGTTATATACCAACTAAACGAGGATATCATCATGATGCAGAGGTGAAGAGTAAAAAGAGAGAAAACGTTACAGGTGTCGGGTTGTAGAAATCGAAATCTTTGCCAGATGGGTCGGTTGTTGTACACCATGGTGTCGTAGCCAACTGTACAATTCCGACCTGCCAGTTGTAGTCTAGTTCCATCCCACCCAAGCCCGGTCGCAGGCTGCTGCGGCATTGCTCTGCTAAGACCCCTGAATCTGGCAAATACCGTCGCGATGACGGCCGCCACATTACCCACGAATCCTGACCCTAACTTATCGTGTTCTTGTCGTTACTGTAAAACCACGGACGTTGGGGAATCTGCCACGCCGGTCATCGGAGCCTCCCGACCATGTAAGGTACAATGACTACTGTGGGCGCAAATGGTCTATCTTTCGCTGCCAAGGCTGTCAAATAAATCCATAATTGGCTGGTGTTCTTCCTCGATCTGCTTCGCGAACCTTCTCCCACCCCACAAACTTCCGTTGGAACCTTGCATGACTGATAGGAGCACGACTTACCCCAACATAGGCGTCGATTGTACAGTTGAAAATTGGATGGTCGGTTCAGGAAATCTAGAAAGAGACACTCTTGGGATGGGGGAACGCTCATTCCACAAGTTCCAGTTGAAGCAGCAGGACGATGATGATGCCCGCGAAGTCCCATTCAATCGAGGCTCCCCGAGGCTTCTGGGAGGTATAAAAACCATTTTTTAAATATAATCTTCGACGTCTTCGCAACTCTTCGATCATCCCGCTGATGACTCTAGACGGGCCGCGGTCCGGCCGAAGAAATCCTAGCCAGGTATTTATTGACAACTTGACGGTTTCTCCGATGGCGTGATATTTCTGTAATATCACAGCACGCCATTCGACCACACACCTTTATATGTAGGTGACTCTGGATATCAAACACTTCCGTCCTTAACATTGCACGGGTGATGTCCGGAACTCTAAACAAGTGAGCTATCCTTGGTTCCCTGCAAACGCCCGGTGATCAAACATGCCACGAACACTAGACCCCTTAAATTCGAGACTTTGCAGCTCCACGCTGGCCAAGTGCCCGATCCCACCACAAATGCTCGCGCGGTCCCCATCTACGCCTCGACCAGTTTCGTCTTCAACGATTCTGCTGTGAGTCCTTTCACCGGTTCAACGGGATCGGGGACTCAAATTGCACACAGCACGCTTTGGTTTGAGGTACATCAGCTTATCGGCCTGGCTACGTGCGTTGAAAGACGATGCTGTTTTTCTGCAGAAAGTTTGGACAGATTTACTCCCGCATCGGAAATCCCACTGTCGTGCGTCCATGACTCTCATCTCATCTTAGTCTTCCGGAAAAAGATATCCGTATCAGGACGTCTTCGAGAACCGTATCGCAGCTCTCGAGGGCGGGGCGGCTGCGGTGGCGACGGCGTCCGGTCAATCTGCCCAGTTCCTCGCCATTTCGATGATTGCGAACTCGGGAGACAATATCGTATCAACGTAAGTTTGTATTATGTGCCTTAGTTGTCTGCTTCTCACCGCGAATATTTGTTGATAGCTCTTATCTCTACGGCGGGGTATGGACTTAATTATGTCTGCTTTGATCCGTGCGACTCTGATCCGTTCCCACTGTGTAGACGTACAATCAATTCAAAGGTTTGAAAGTTACGTCAGTCCATCCCGGGGTGTATTGTGACATATGCTTTTATAGTCACGTTTAAAAAGTACGGCATCGGCGTGAAGTTCGTTAACGGTGATGATCCCAAGGACTTTGAGGCGGCCATCGACGACAAGACGAAATGTATCTACGTCGAGAGCATCGGTAACCCGAGATACAACGTTGCCCCGATCCCAGAGCTCGCCAAGGTAAGCAAATCGTACGAGAATACATTATTCAATTGACAGCGCTCCCCGGCATGATCAGATTGCACATGATCATGGCATCCCATTGATCGTAGACAATACTTTTGGCATTGGGGGATACCTCATCCGGCCGATCTCTCTCGGTGCGGACATCGTCAGTCAGTCAACTCGCCGTATGCATATCCGTGCTACAGTGACACCTGCATAGTACACAGCGCAACAAAATGGATCGGTGGCCACGGGACCACGATTGCCGGTGTTGTCATAGACTCTGGTATGTACCATCTTTGATTGAAAATCGACCTGACCGATCTCTACTGCAGGGAAGTTTGACTGGACTAGTGGCAAATTCCCTTCGTTCACAATCCCTTCGGAGGGTTATCACGGACTGATCTTCAGCGAAACTTTTGGGTCTATCGCGTTTGCAATAAAACTCCGTGTAGAACTCTTGCGCGATATTGGACCGGCATTGAACCCCTTTGGAGCCTTCCTTCTCATCCAGGGTCTTGAGACACTCAGTCTACGTGGTCAGAGACATTGTGACAACGCGCTCGCGTTGGCGACGTGAGTCGCTTCGTTTTTCTGCCTGTTCATTTCAGCCCCCCGACAACTTCATTAGCTGGCTTGAAAAGCACCCCAAAGTCGCGTGGGTCTCGTACCTCGGTCTTGCGAACCACCCCTACCACGAGCGAGCCAAACAGCTACTCCGCCTGAACACATTCGGCGGCATGTTGTCCTTTGGCATCAAGGGCGAAAACCCGGGCGTCGCGAGCAAGACAGTGGACGGACTGAAGCTGGTGAGCAACCTTGCCAATGTGGGGGACACCAAGACGCTCGTGATGATGATGTGACAGCGCACCATACGGCAGCAGCTGGTCACCTGAAGACTAATCTAGCAAAGGGCTAGACTCACCGAAGGTTCAGACGGGAGGTTGAGGTTAGCACGTACTGGTTTAGTACAAGATGCTATTAGAACTCAGATGTGGAGTTCGAATATATATACATGTGATTATGTAAGTACTACTATATGTGGAACGAACTACTGTTCATTCAACACTCCCCCTTGCTAAGCAGCTACTCTGGGTGCATAAGCAAGTGAATGATTCTCCTATGACTGTGCTTTGTCATAGAGAATGAGGCCAAGTTGGCATCAGCAGTTGATGAGTGCCTTAATGCCAAGGTTTTTGGTAAACATGTCGGCAGGGTTCTTGGTGCCTTCCACAAAGAAGATCTCAATGAGGCCTTCCTTGACAAAGTCTTGGATGCCATGCCATTGGATATCAATATGCTTTGACCGACTTTCCATGACAGGATTGTTTGCCATAAAGATAGAGCCTTGGTTGTTGCCACAGATCAGAGTAGGCATCATGTTATAGCCCATTTCTTCCATAAGTGTTCTGAGCCATACTACCTGCTTGCTGCAATCAGATAGGGCAACATATTCAGCTTTGGTGGATGAGTAGGCCACACGAATTTGTTGGCGTGATTGCCAGCTGAAAATGCATCTGGCTAGTTTAATAAACCAGCCAGTCTGAGAGCAACGAGATAGTAAGTCAGATGCCCAGTCTGAATCAGTATATGCAATGAGACCAGCTCCTGAGGATCCATCAAATACAAGGGAATAATATTTTGTTCCGAGTAGATAGCGGCATATGTAAAATACGCAATCGAGATGTTCCTTGGAGGGTGTGGCAGCATGCTTTGAAAGAGCAATTACTGCAAAAGCAATATCTGGGCGTGTTCCAAGTATTAGATATAGCAGGGAACCGATAACTTGTTGGAAGAGAGTCCTAATCTGAGGGTCAACTGCCCCTTCATAGGCAGCAGGTTGATACCCTTGTGGAAGTGGTGTGGGGGCTACCCGAGGGTTAATGAGGTCAAATCATATTAGGATTTTTTCTAGGTAGGCGCATTGATCAATTAAGATCTTGCTGCCATCTTGTTTTATGCTCATGTGTAGGAATTCCTTGGCAGGACCTAGGTCTCTGCATTCCCAGTGCTTCATAAAAGCGTCTTTAACCACTTTGACTGCTTTAAGGTCAGGTCTGCAGAATAGGGCATCATCAACATAGATAATAGCGACAATGTTGACATCTTTCACCATTCTGAACATGAATATGCCAGCTTTGGACTTCAGATGTTCAAATCCGAGGACTTGTTTAGAGTCTCCCACCAGGCTAGTCCGGCTTGTTTAAGGCCATAGAGGGCACACTTTAGGTGGAGCACTTTATGCTCTTGTCCTCTGATTGTGAAGCCTTTGGGTTGTTTCATGTAGATCTCTTCTTCAAGTTTGCCATATAAGTAGGCGCTTCGAACATCTAGAGCCTTGATGTGCCAGTTCTCTAGTGAGGTCAGTGCAAGCATTAAGCGCACCATCTCAAATCTCACGACAGGGGAGAATATATTGTCGAAATCGATCCCTTTGACTTGGGAGAAACCTTTTGCTACAAGGCAGGCACGTTTGTGGCCATCAGGTTTAACATCAAATACCCAGTGATTGGCAATGACTTTGTGGCCTTTTGGCACACCTACAAGCTCGAAAACTTGTCTCTCTCAGAGCATGTCTAGTTCTTTCTGACATGCATCTCTCCAGTCCTTTTGCTCATGGAAGGGTAAGGTTTGTATGTTCTTATAGGTCCATTCCCTGTGTGGTTTGGTCTTGTTGACTGTTGATAATGCTTTAAACAGTAGAAATGTCGCGAGTCCAGATCCCCCTTCACGACATAGGCGTGCCACATGATCTGCTTCATTAGAAGGGGGGTCGGCAGTAGCGGGTGTGTTGGGAAAACCACCAGGCACTGGTTGTGGCTGAGCAGCATGGTCTTCGTGCTCCATATCCCGTGTTTGATCGACAGGATGACAATCGTCACCATAGACATTGTCAGGGCAAACAGGGGGACTGCAGATGCAGCCAGAACGGTGTGGCGCAGGTGGTATGGCAGGTGGTGCAGGAGCTCTCCAGGGAGGAGTGCTTGGTGGTGGTCGGACAGGCGAAGGCGGAGCATTAGGAGGTGTAACTGGACGGGGAGGATAACTTTGATGAATGATTCCATCATCGGAAGAGGGCACCTCGATGGGCGCGTCGAGAGGTGGAGCAGGCTGGGCTGGTTCAGCCATTGGCTGTGGGGGCGCTCTGCTCAGTTTGTCACAGTGGGGAAATTGCACTTCTTCGAAGGAGGCTTGCGCAGCTGTGAAGAGGACATTTTTGGGAGAATGCATGAACAGGAAATTTGACTCGTTTCCTGGAGCTACACCAAGGTACACCATGAGTTCCGATTTAGGGGCCAGTTTGTTGGCCCAGACATCAGCAGGAAGGAATACATATGCAGTGCAACTGAAGACGTGCAAATGGTCGATCCTAGGTTTCTTCAGATGAAGAGCCTCAAAGGGTGTGTGCCATTGAAGGCGATTGAGAGGGGTGTGGTTGTAGCAATGCATCGCGTGAGTAACAGCGAATTCCCACCAGCTATCAGGCAAGCAAGCCATGTGGCGCATCGCCTCAGCTTTGTTCATAAGGGTGCACATGAATCTTTCTGCATATCCATTTTGTTGAGGGACATGAGGGGCACTTTCTTGAATCCTAATGCCCTCCCCCTTAAGTAGACTGTCATAGGTGGCTGATTTATATTTGCCACCGAAGTCTGACATCCAACCTTTCACCTGTGCATTAAACTGTGTCTTCATCTCCTGTAAGAAGTGTTTCGTGGTGGTCAATACAGCATTCTTGGTGCACAATGGAACAGACCAGGCCATCGAGGTGAAATCATCCAAGAAGATGATAATGTATTTGTACTTGCGGTACAATTCAGTTGGGAAGGATTTGATGTCCATATGGACAAGTTCAAACATGCTTTTAGCGTGTACAGCGGATGGGGGAAAGGAGCGTTGGGGCTGTTTGCCTTTAGCACAGCCAGGGCAGACATGAGGGTCTTTATCCAGGATGGTGAAATCCGGGAGCCCAGTAGTGTGCTCTTTTGCCTGTTTGACGACTTCCCTTGACAGGTGTCCCATACGCCGGTGAACAGTTTCATAATCTATGGCACTTAAAGCAGCCTTTTCAGCTGGTAAGGCTTCTAGGGTGTACATGTTACGCCCGAGCCTTCCTGTGGTGAATGGGGCGAGTACCTTGCCATCTCCGAAAGTTATTGTTAATTTGTTGTGGGTGCCAAATACTTTAGCACCTCTCATGAGAAGCTGTCCCATGGATACTAGGTTAACTCCTGACTTAGGAATATATCCAACGTCATGCAGCTCTAGGTAGCGCACTTGATTTTCTATAGTTTGCCATTGTAGGCACACTTTTCCGATACCGGTAACAAAGATTGCACCGCCTGCTGTTTGAACAGGCAGTTGATGGTCCTTTTGTAGCTCTTTAAAGTCGACAAAGATGTTTCTTAGAAATGTAAAGTACATGGAGGCACCAGAGTCAAGTATCCATAGTCGTTTCGCCTCATTTTCATGGTGTGCACACTTAGAGCAGGTGCAAATGTCCATATTGCATTTTTCTACACTACTACACAAAGATATAGTACTATGAGCTGTGAGCACAGGTGCGGCTATTAGCAAGTTCTTTGTGAAGTAGTGGATAGAGGGTACTGACTTTATAATGGGCCCGAAACTCCAATCATTGTTCCCTTCTTCTGAACCATATATATCGATGAGATCCTCATCATCCCAGACATCTGCTGGCTGTTGCAAACCACTAGTCGTCACTATCTTTTTTTACTTTAGCGTCTATAGCATCTATTTCTTTTCTTTTTTTGTATAAGTCCAGAGCGCCCATCACTAGTGCTCAGTCCTTTATCTTATCTTATCACGCACCACATTATGTAATATGACATTATAGTCTAGACTTACACATGTTCGGCACAAGGCATGCTTCTCTTCCATTTCGCATCGCCTTGCCTCACTTTAGCCTCATGGTAAGCAGAGCCTTGCCTCATTGTAGACACATGTAGTTTAGGGTAGGTCAGACACAGCATGGTCTGTGCACTTTGTACCATAGTATAAATACTTGAATGCAGCAACGAAACAAGCTAGTCTTGTTCTCATTGGATACCCTTTGCCAGCACCTTTTCTTTCTTAGTTAAGTTCGAGTGCAGCGCCTAGACTCCATCAAAGATCGCCTTCATTAGAACAAGACTAGTTCTTTCTACCTGCTGTGTACACTTGGATCCCAGAGTTAAGGGAAACCCCTCGTACTACCAGAGGTTAAAAGGAAACCCTTGAGCAGGTTACCCTCGCTGGAAAGCAACCAGCTCCCCACTGCTGCATATATGGTCATTCGCCATGATTGAATTGGTGGTATCGGATTTATTCGGTACAGATTCCCTTTTCATGTAAATAAGAATAAAGTTGCTGGGACCGTTAGGACCCGTGATAGTGCACTACACGCGGATTGGCAGGACGAGAGGCTGTCACGGAACTTAGATCCAATATCGAGCTAAGCAGAATCGCGATTTCTTCTGTAAGATTCGCAGGCTTACAGATCTAAATCTGTGCCATAGCCAGGCATTCTGGTTCCTCCGACTCTCTCGACTCTCGCATAGTAGTTTTCTTTTAGGTATATCCATTTGATGGCTGGTCTCTTCGTGAGTATCACCCAAGTGAAGTATTCGTTGTTGGTCTCTTAGTGAGTATCACCAAATAAAAGGTAGCAAAACTGGATTTCAATGGGGATTTAGTAGAATTCATTTGTAGCAACTTCGGAACAGAATCCGAACAATATATTCCCCCCAAACCAACTTGGACACCAGTTGAATCCTTTGAATCAGTTCGATTAAGCAACCTTGAGGACTTGGACAGTTGGCCTTATTGGCTGAGAAATACATTTAGGAAATCCCTGATCGGCGAAGGACCCCCGGTCACCGAAACATACGAAAAACATGGTTATGAAGGAATAGCCATATTTGAAATAACACCTCCAGCATTACCCCCCCAAGAACAAATAGATCTTGATGGCGACGCTGGAAGAACTGCTTGTGTTAGTGCAGCAGCTCAATGGAAAATTAAACAACATCGTAGTAGAGAATCGCTCGTTGAAGGAATGGCTTGAAAGAGTAGAAGATTGTGCTGACGTCACGAGGACCCGAGCAGAGGAGGCCTCCCAGAACATCACTAGTGGAGTAATATCCACTACTATCAACAAGAAGGTCACAATCGTTCCTGACCCTGGGAACTTTAATGGGGCCTACAGCAGATTCAAAGAATGGTGGACCAAGATGGAGGTCTACCTTAAAATGAACAAAGAAGCTTATCCGAAAGATGAGCATCAGACATACGTGGTTCTAGTCCGCATAGAGTCCACTAAGGAAAAAGACAAAAATGGAGCAGGGGTGTGGGCTCATAATGAGCTCAAGAAAACCAAAAACGAGGGCTACACGTGGCCCACCATTAGTGAGATCGAAGCAGATCTTTGACAATGGTTCACCATGGGAAATGAGAAGAACTTGGCGATTCGACACCTGATGTCCATGAAGCAGGGGTACAAGGAATGTACCCAGACTTTTCTCACTCAGTGGATCATGAATTACGATCAAGCAATGTGTGGGGACGCAATGGGAATCACTCTCCTTGAACAACAGGTGAAAGCGGAGGTGATGAAGCCAATCTTCCTCAACAAGGCTTGGCAGAAAACCGTCCCTACCTATATAGCAGTGATTCAGCAGTACGCTGAGTCAATAGAATCATTTGAGACGTGCATGAAGGTGCCCACCCCCTGGAGCACAAAAAGAGAAAGAGACGCCAATGCCATGGATATAGATGGTGTCACTACTGAATCCAGCAAAGGCCCTGCTGGATGCTACAACTGTGGAAAGAAGGGCCACCAAGTAAGGGAGTGTCACTCCCCAAAAAAGAATCAATGTGACAAATGCAAATTTGTCAACAGTGGGCACCATGTCAAGTATGCCAAAAGAATCAACATGGCAGAGACAACTGCAGAAACAAACAAAGGCAAAGAAAAGGAAGAAGATCTCAATGCTCGGATAGCTCGGATCGTAAAAGCTGCAATGGACTTGGGAAAAGAGTAAAGGTAAACTCACTGGGCAGTAGTTTACCTACAAAAAAGAATAGTAGATTAGGAGTAGATAGTTCTTTTGCTTCAGAATTGAGGACTCGACACCAAGATAGTGCTAGTCCGTTTCCTTCTTCATCTGTTTCTCTTTTAGGTTTCGAAGTTCTTGATGATTCCCCTGTAATACATAGCATTTCTATAAAAGAAAAAGAAAAAAAATAAAGAACCCATTTATGATATGTGACAATTAGCCATGATGGCCATAGATAGTTCATACGTACCAGACAATTTTGTAGGTTGGAATACCTTAGAAGATTCGCATTGTGGTAGCCCATCCAAATCATTTACCGACACGGCGTTCTCAGAAGAGCGTGACCACCGGGAAGTGGTGCTTAATTCTGTATGTACCAAGAAAAGCGAGGATTCTAGCCCAGAGGATCACTGCGTCAGGACCATTAACTCTAACAAGGAACTTGCACTAAAAATAGAAATAAAACAAAAAGACAAAAAGAGAGAAGCGCGCGCTCTCTTGGACAGTGGAGCCAATAGCACATTTATGGACCTGAAATGGGCCAACCAAAACAAAATCCAGCTCAGGAGAAAGAGCCAAGATGTACTCGTCTACAATGTAGATGGATCAAAAAATACTGCAGGCAGCATCCATTATGAAACAGATGTGACTATCCGATATAAAGACCACATGGAAAGGATGGTGGTAGATGTCACAAACTTAGGAAAGAATCAGATAATTCTGGGACACAACTGGTTGGTCCATCACAACCCCATGATCGATTGGGTAAACGGCAAGGTTCAATTAAACCGATGCCCTGCAGAGTGCCGAGTACTACAGGCACAATGGAACAACAAGGAAGAAAACGGGTACCTTATCCAAAAAATCATGAAACCAGATGAGATGGATCTGGTGGAAAAACCCATTGAGCCTGAAGAGGCATTTAAACTGGTGCCTGAATGGTGCCACAACTATCTCGATGTCTTTTTGAAAAAGGCAAGCGAAAGAATACCAGGGCACAAACCTTGGGATCACGCAATCAATCTCAAATCCGACTTCGTACCAAAGAAGGGTAGGATCATCCCCACCTCTGTTCAGGAACAAGAGGAGGTCTTGGCATTTATAGATGACCAGTTGAGCAAGGGATATATTCATCCCTCGAAGTCACCACAAACTTCGCCAGTGTTCTTCATCCCCAAGAAAGATGGAAAGAAGAGGATGGTAATGGATTACCATTATCTTAACGAGGGAACGATCAAAAACAATTATCTCTTGCCGCTTATTTCCCAACTTATAGACAAACTCAAAGGGGCTAAATTATTTACGAAAATGGATCTGAGATGGGGATACAACAACGTCCAGATCAAGAAGGGTGATGAGTGGAAAGGAGCATTCATTTGCCACAGGGGTGCCTTTGAACCCTTAGTAATGTTCTTCAGGCAATGCAATTCACCCGCCACTTTCCAACAAATGATGAATGAGATCTTCGCTGACATGCCCGATGTAGTAATCGTATACATCGACAATCTCATAATCTTCACGAAAACTGGTGATGTGTGGGAACACAGAAAAATTATTCGGGAAGTGCTGGCACACCTAAGAAAACATGATTTATTCGTGAAGCCAGAAAAGTGCTTCTTCGAGCAAACATCCGTGGAGATGCTAGGGTTGATTGTATCACCCAAAGGAATATCGATGGACATGAAGAAAGTCCAGGGCGTTACAGAGTGGCAGCCCCCGGTCAACGTAAAAGGAGTAAGGAGCTTCCTAGAGCTAGCCAATTATTATAGGAGATTTATTAAAGAATATAGTTCGATGGCAGCTCCACTGCATGAACTAACTAAAAAGAATCAACCCTGAACTTGGGGAAAAAGTCAACAAGACGCTTTCGACCAGATCAAAAACACTTTCATCTCTGCACCGGTACTGGCATACCCGGACGACGAATCAGAATATCGTGTGGAATGTGATGCTTCCGATTTTACAGTAGGAGGAGTGCTATCCACCTTGAAGGAAGGAAAATGGCACCCTGTAGCATTCATGTCACATAAGATGACCGCCAAACAACGTAATTATCCCATAGCAGATAAGGAAATGCTAGCCATTATAACATCTTTGGAGTCCTGGAGACACTATTTGGAAGGTGCTAGACACCAGTTCGAGATCTGGACGGATCATAAAAATCTCCAGTATTTCATGAAGTCCCAGGATCTCTCATGCCGACAAGTGAGATGGGCATTATATTTATCGAGATTTGACTGCCGATTATGCAATAAACCGGGAACCTCAATGGAGAAGGCTGATGCACTCTCTAGAAGGGCCGAGTTAGCAATTGAAATAGAATCCGACAATAAAGACATGGTCATGATTCCACCACATAGGATCAATAGGGTTGATACACTGAGGAGTACGAAGAGAACTTCAGAAACTTTAGAAGTCCCCTTATTCGATAAAATCACAGAAGCACATTCAGGTGTGGATAAACCCGACGGATCTTCCCTCCAAAATGGGTTGTGGCATTACGCCAACTAAGTATGGGTTCCACAGTCATTATGGATCCAAGTACCTCTTAGCAGGACACAAAGGTGTGGAAAAGACCTCAGAGCTGATTAAGCAATCATACAATTGGCCAAACATGAGGAATGACATTAAAGAATACGTCAGTCGTTGTGATCTGTGTGCTCACATGAAGTCAAGTAACACAATGCCTAGCGGTAAAGGAATGCCATTAGAAGTTCCAGCTGGACCCTGGAAAGAAGTTAGCACAGATTTCATCACAGGCCTACCCAAAAGTAAAGGGTTTGACGTGATCTTAGTTATGGTGGATTGTTTCTCGAAAGAAGCAATGTTCATCCCTACAACGAAAGAAGTAACGGCATTAGAAACCGCCAAGTTGTATGTGGAATATGTCTGGAAACACCATGGTTTACCAGATTCGATTGTATTGGATCGAGGACCACAATTCACTTCATTTGTAATGGAGGACTTATGCAGAATGTTGAACATTCAAAGGAAGATGTCTATGGCTTATCATCCACAAACCGATGGTCAGACCGAGAGGGTGAATAGAGAGCTACAACAGCACCTCAGGCTCTACACCCTAGAAAAGCAAGATAAATGGGCAGAACTACTAGCCATTGCCCAGTTTACGTATAATAACACTCAGTCCTCAGCCACTGGGTTTTCTCCATTCCAAGTGAACAAAATCTTCGAATCTAGACTTGGTTTTGAAGTCATTTCGTCCAAAGCCCCTTCAGCCGTGGACTTAGTATCACAGATGCGATCCAATCGCGAAAGTGCCAAGAGCGCCTTGGAAAAAACCAGAGAGCAGATCAGAAAACAAATAGATCTGCACCATTCGGATGCACCCCTCTACAAGATAGGAAATCAAGTGTGGTTGTCATCTGAACATCTCTCAATGGGACCATCTAGAATGAGTTCCAAGTTGAACGATCAGTGGATTGGGCCTTATCCTATCACTGACATAAAAAATAAAAACGCCATAACCTTGGCACTACCGAAAGGTAGCTGTGCATATCCCACGGTTAATGTTTCAAGGGTAAAAGAGCCACTCAATGGTCAACCTCTCATTCGCCCAGGTCCAGTGATGATTGACGATAAGGGTACCACAGAGTTTGAAGTGGATTATATCATAGATCAATGAAAATGAGGAAAAGGATTCCAGTATCTGGTACATTGGAAGGGTTATTCGGAAGACAACAGGACTTGGGAGCCTGCTCGAAATCTCACTCATGCGCAGGACGCTCTGAATCTCTTCGACATAAATCATTCAAAATCGATTCAAGCTGTCTATGACTCTGACGAATCTGAAGTCGAGTCTATTTTCTCACTGGAATGCGCTGTTGAATGGCCTAGTGACTCTGAGGATCTGGAATCTCCTCCCTAGAAGGGGGGTAATGTTGCAAACCACTAGTCGTCACTATCTCTTTTTACTTTAGTGCCTATAGCACCTATTTCTTTTCTTTTTTCATATAAGTCCA
>JBBPMR010000941.1:983-13180 GCA_038090415.1 Rossbeevera mucosa | reverse complement strand
CTGGCTGTAGGGTAATAGGGAGCACGATGATAATGCTTGAGATATCTGGTCTCGCGAGTAAGGCATCCAGGTTTGCGGATGGATCGCCGTCGTGGTAAATGTCTGGTCTGGAGTGGAGGAGTCGCACTGCTTCATCTTGCAGCTCGCTCGCACTCTTCTCCGATCGTGAATAGACAGCCTTGAGGGTCGGAGCGAGAGGTCCAAGGGCTTTGAGGGCGGGTACGTGCGCTGCGTTAAAAGACAGGATCAATTCCAGGACTGTTCTCTCAGAATGAAGGCTACTCCCTGAATCCTCACCCTGCTTGGCAAAGATGCCGCTTCCGAGGATGGCAACTCCACTGACAGTGTTGGCTATTCCGGACATCAGGGATAGCGAAAAGGCCTGGGCCCGTATCTGTATGTTATTGACTATATATACGTTCTCGGCCTTGACGAGCTGGCACGTGTACTATCGCCAGTCACGGAGAAACATCGGATTCCCTTCTGTGTGAGTGATTATTGAGAATGTCTTTTCTGCCTCCCACCAGTGCGTGGTGATCAAGTCAAAATGTAGAACATTGAAAATACGATCCATTAGTGCGGGTCCCGGCCCCGACCGAAGGTGGGCAGGTGTAAACTGTGTAATGTGCCCAAGGGTCTTAGAAAAGCCGTCTGAACACACTCCGACGGGGATTTTTGCATAATTCTGCTTGCATGCTCTTTTCACATAGGCTGAGCGTCAACAAGTTCCAAAACGACTTCACCACCACCGATTGAAATGACGTCACAGACCCATACTGCAAGCACAGCAAGGTCGCGATCCTACATTATTGGCAGTTCTTCTACACCCTCAAACCGCACACTCTGGACTTGGATTTTTGGACCTGTAGCATTGCTACTCTTGAAGTGGGTTGGTCAAGTAGCCCATTGCAGCGTGCGACAGGTGACTGGCCCGCAGCCTGTCCAATGGGATTCATCCGAATTCTGCCAATGCAATGCGCTGGAAAGCTATGCATGGGAATACTGGCCCGGCATTTCCTCAAATTGACAGGATAGGGTCACCGTCCTGAGCTTAAATGTCATTTCTAGACTAGCCATCGATGGCTTGCCACTTATATTAGACTGCCAGTCACCGCCGGTCATCAGTCTAGGTGGCAGAGTTGAGGATGAGCGCAGGGGCTCTTGTGCATGGCGGGGAACTTCAAATCCTTCATATAATATAGCCAACAGCAAGGATTTTTGTGGCGGAATGATCAAGTAGGTACACGTCACAGGAAATTCAGGCTGGTGTCATCTCCAGCGAACGGCTTGTTACCACTCAGTTGGCCCATGCATGATCAAAGTTTCAGTGGTATAGTATACTATCATAAGTATGCCGACTCTCGAAGGTACAGTACCGTTCCTTCTGTCCCATCTTTGCTCATGTACCATTAATCAGGCCACATCCCTGGTCGCTTACTACTACGCAATGCTGGAAACCGACGACAGTCGGCAACTCCTCCTGTGGAGTCTCTTGAACTGGATCTCGTGCGCTGTGGCCGGTCCACTCCCTTGCTACATCAACACTCTCCCGGGCCAAGGATACTAGCCTAGGTCCCGAGTGTACAGGCCCGATGATCAGAGGAAATCTATTGGAATGATGAACAATAGATGATTGGTGGTACAAGCGTGTATGCAGTTTCTCCGCATGCTCTGGGCGTACGATTCGATACACATGAGAAATTTCCCTGTGCCTCATCGGAACCTCCCTCGCTGAGCGAATCGGTCATTTCTCAGACCCATACAGCCGAGCGCTGGGAGATAACGGTTGTAAGGGGTCTTTACTGAAATTGAGAGTAATTAGGCAATGGTAAGCCGCAAAAACGCCGCAGGGTCGACTCATCCATGTAGAGAAGTATCTCTATGTTAGTTCATAGCATATAAGTACTGTATTGAGCTTCTACAGGGGGGATCGTGCTCGCATACCACTGGTAGGTACTGGTGGCGTCTGTGGCGGCGGCAACGTGTTTCAAGGTGGAGTGGGGATCCTTGAATCATCATCCAGTCGAACGCTGACATGTTCTTGATCGGACTGCACAAGGTACGTTTCCATGTGATCATGTGATATGATCATAGCTGGATCTGAGTCCGATGAACAGCGCCGTTTTGGCTGCAAGACTGTGATCATGGGTGGTCGACGCGCGAGCGACGGTTTTTTTATTCGCACTTCTAGTTCCCCGGGTGTTCCCGCGTACATGCCGGGTTTCTAACTCGATTGTGGGGTTTGCCTTCCGAAGCACCTAAAATCTAGCGAAGTGTCCGATCAGATCACATTCCCCTATTGGATGAGGACTCACTGGTCTTGCCAGGGTGCATGCTAAAAATGGCTGTGTCGCGATCTTGAACGAAGAGTCGAAACCAATTGAGGAGACGAGCGTCGCTAGACCACGAGCGATTACTTCTGGGCCCCAAGCCGGGCTGAATATCAAACCCCCTAGAAATCTGCTGAATCTCTTGTCAAGCTCAGAGACAAGGAGAGGGCACACATTTCTGTTGCGGGCCACAGAGCCTTGAGCAAAGGATCATGGGCCGGACTGGCCGGCGCCACCAGCACTTGCCTAAAGTAACGAAGTGGGCGCGCTTTCTTGCGTCATGTAGTGCTTATAAGCACCATTTCAATGGGGATCCGTTATCATACAATATATAATCTTAACATGCCGTTCTTTACACAACCCAAGTTGCGGGTTGTTTCAGGTGCGTAATGGAAGGAGAGGAGAGGCATGTGCTCGGGTGGTTGGGGTCCCGATTTCATGAGGCGGTCGGACGTCCGAGCGAAGGTTTGGATTTGTTACTGCAGACACACATGCACACGCTGTCACTCGCAGAGTTTCGCGCTCCCATCTGAAACGTTCCCCCTCCCCCCTCTCCTCCCTCCAAATCATGGCCAACAATTACCCCACTCATCCGTACGCGACAACGACGATGTCGTCTGCTAGCCAGACCGCCGCTAACCGTCACGACCTCGAGCACGATCACCAGTCCAACGACGACGATGCAGGAGGTAAGAAGAAGAAGACGACCAAGCGGCGCAAGGTCAACCACGCTTGTTTGTACTGTCGTCGCAGCCACATGACCTGCGACGAGGGCCGCCCATGTCAGCGCTGGTACATATCACTTTGCCTGGTCGCTCCATCATGATTCACACCCTCCCCCTACCACTATAGCATCAAGCGCGAAATCGGTCATTTGTGTCACGATGAGCAACGTCCGCCCAAGAACAAACAGGAATCGGCGCCCCCGTCATCGTCGGCGACGAGCAACGCTGACACGGGGGCGCGAATCATCACCCGTGCGTGATTCCCGTCTCTTTCGGCGGGTTAGATTGGTCTCACGACAAACGTTCTCAGAATCCGTATACGGCAGCCCAGCGGTGCAACAGCCCTCGAACTCGCCATGGTCCGTGAACGTGGCGCACAACACGTTTCTCTACCAGCCCGAGACGTTAGGTAACGAGTTCTCCGTCCTCAGGTGCGTTCCTGTAAAGCCTTTTCTCTCTCTTGTTCAAGATGATCCATCTCTGCGCGTATTTTAGTGACTTTTTGGAAACGCTTGACGACGGGTCCTTTTTCACTCCATCCCAGACCGTGGCTCCCTCCTTGATGTCGACACCGTCGTATCCTGACCCAGTTGACACTGTTGCAAGTACCTATGTCACTCAACCGACGCAGCCCACAGATTCGTTGAGAGGAACAACGACAACGACTATGACGACCACCGCAACGGCCACAACGACAGGGACAACGGCAGACTCGCACCAGGCGGTTTCGTCACCCCAAGAACTAACGCCCCCGCTCCTCCCTTCGGCAAGCAAAACCGAAAAGTTTTTGTTGACCGCGGCGGACCAAGAGTCGGGGTCGCGTGATGAGCGGCTGAATCGGGTCATCCGAAGCAAGTACGAGGCAGGCTTGTTGAAACCGTATGATTACGTCAAGGGATATGCTCGCCTGTCGAGATGGATGGATCGCAAGTGAATGTCATCCCTCTATTTCTTTTCTTTTCTCATTTTCGATGGGGCGAAACCGACGTTAGCGTATCGCGACAGTCGAAGCAGCAAATTTTGCAGCCTCTATCTGTTCTTAGGCCCAAGTTTAGAGTGAGTTTGCATGGACTCGAAGGTCGAGCTTGTCTGACTTATTCTGCACAGGCCGTCGCGCAGTCTTTGAGGGATATCGTCAGTCTATTTGAAATAGCCTAGTGTTCGCTGCTACTCCTTATTGACTGCCTTTCTCTTTTTATGTTCATTTTTGATGCAGGACTTAGTCTTCATCGAGGAGGCTTTCGAGCGGCTGCTGCTTGACTACGATCGTGTGTTTTCTGCCATGGGTGTGCCTGCGTGTCTATGGCGTCGGACGGGCGAGATATACAAGGGAAACCGCGAGTTCACTGAGTTGGTTGGTGTCGACGGGTACATGATGCGCGACGTATGTCCCCGTCCATTTTTTTTTCTTCAAGTCATTTTCTGAAACTGATCGATCAGGGCCGCCTTTGTATATACGAGCTGATGGCTGAGGAGTCTGCCGTCAACTATTGGGAGGTGTGTTCAACCCCCGTGATGTTGTCTTATCTCACCTTCCGCTGCGAGCAGAAATATGGCCACGTCGCATTCGATTCAACGCAAAAAGCCGTCCTGACGTCATGCGTTCTGCGGTATAAACCATTGATCAATACTTCGTTGGACTACCGAAAGCGGCTCGCGGGAGACGACGTTCCGAGCGAAGAAGGGTTCATCAATTGTTGTTTTTCGTTCACGATTCGGCGGGACAAATGGGGTATTCCGAGTATGATCGTGGGCAATTTTATAAAGTGTTGACAGTATATATTGTATGCTTTTATGCTATGACCGGTAGGACGATTGGCCAGGACAAAGACGCATACCGTGTTGGCGTTGTCGTAGATGCGCGAGTATTGTATTATATTGGATTCGTCTATGAACTACAGCAGACACTGATATGCATACGTAGAGCTTCGCTCCTTTTCGTCATCATTCACCCATCTCCTCTGGTGGTGGGCCTTGTTGCTCTTTCTCTTTGCGTGTGGCCTGCACAACGTCATCGACGCGGAGCAACATCCGAGCAGCCTAATTTAAAATGAATTCAAGTCAATGTGTCCACCAGAGTAACAGTGCCACGAACCTCGATCGCGGTCTTGAGTATTTGAATCTACGCCAATAGTTAACGATGATAGTTACGGCGGGGTAAACATGCAGACACGCACTTTGACGCTTGCGCTCTCGTACAATCCATACGATTTCATGTCTACGATCTTGCCCGTCTCGCCGTCAATGCCCCAAGAATGCTCCCCGAGAGCATGCTTCGCCCTGAGCTCTGTGAGCGCACGTATCGCGTTCCCACCACTGTTTTGTACGAGTGTGCGCGGGATGACTTCCATCGCATCTGCAACGGCCCTGAACGGCCACGCTTCGACTCCCGACACACTCATTCGCGATCTAGCTTGCAGGCCGACGCTGATGGCCATCTCTGTCGCACCGCCGCCAGGAGCAAGCAGGGGGTTGAAGTAGACGTTCCGCGCGACGGAGAGTGCATCGGCGAGGTTGCGGTCGATCTCGTTTAGAATATCTTTGGAGGGGCCGCGGAGAAGAATTGTGCATGCCTTGGGGTTGGTGCATCCGGTCAAGAAGGTAAAGTATCTATCAATTAGATTAAAAAAATGAAGCAAAGTTGAGGTTTAGGAAAGCACGCAACTCGTCACCTATTTTTTCAATATTGAAGAGTCCACATCCGGTGCCTACGTCTGATTCGCGAAGATCTTCAACTCTGTTGACGATGGTTGCACCGACGGCGAGTGCGATTCGATTGTTGTCAGATTTGCGGACACGTCGAATGGCGGAAACGCGAGCACGCTCAAAAACATGTTGAGCCGTGTCTAGAGCATCAAAGTGAGGAGGAAAGCACTCGACGAGAAAGGAAGGGACAAACCCGAGACGCCCTTTTCAGTGATGACAAGGTCGGGCTGGAACTCAAGTATGCGCTTGCACTGGGCGATGACCTGTTCCTCCTCGATCTCTTGAGCTCGTGCCCAGTCTGATTCTTTTGAAAATTCCATGTTGGTTTGACTTTCGCCCTTTTTGTACTCGAGAGGACAGTCCAACAGGACGATGCGAGGATGTTGTATTCTGCGACGCATGTTAGGATGGGTGATGTCCTTGTTGAGGAGGACACCGTCGAGGACGCGGGATTCCTCGATTGATCCGCCAGGGATCTTTTCGACTCGTGCATAACGTTTAATATCGACCGTTTTATGGCCGTTTTCTTCGGCTGCGACTGTGCGGACGGCTTGAAGAGCGAGATGGCACATGAGATCAGACCAGCGCGCGACGAACTTTGTTCCGATGGAAGTTTTGATTAGGGAGAGCATTTCTTGATCGGAAGAGGTGTCAATGGGGATGGAGATCTTGTGTATTATCTCGAGCGATTCCTTGAGGGCCTTATTGTAGGCGGAGATGATCACAACAGGGTGGATGTCGCGTTCGAGCTGAGAGAGCGATTGGGCGAGGATTTCGCCCGCTGGGAGAAAGAAAAGTCTGTCAGCTGCAAGAGGAGTATACGAGGAGAAATCATACCGAGGATGATTACGCTGGTGGTTCCGTCGCCGCACTCCTCGTCTTGCGTACGACTGAGCTCGATCATATTTTTTGCTGCGGGGTGAGCAACGTCTATCTCACGTAGGATGGCGTTTCCGTCGTTGGTGAGACTCGGGCAAGATGAGAAGATGCGGGGCAGATGATGGGACAAACGCACAGGATACCGCCCATGGGATCGAGGATCATCTTGAGCATGGCTTTTGGACCCAAGCATGTTCGGATTACATCTGCGATGGTCTGAAATCCAAAAAGGTGAGCAACGTAACAAGAACGCGCGGATAAAGACGAGACCTTTGCAGCAGTGATGTTGGAAATCTGTGCTTTCCTGCCCGACTGCCGCTCGGGGGCGGTATCTGAGAGGTCAAGTCAATGTTGACGAGAGCAGAAACAAAACGTGCGCACTCATAACAAAAACGGGTGTTTGTCCTGTCTGCATCTTGGTCGAAGTAAAGTCGTTGAAACTGATTATAGAACGGCAGATTGGTCATTCGAAGGGGGTCCAAATCCGGAAAGTGAGGCGGGAAGACCCGAAGGGGTGGAGCGAGCCGAGTTTCGACGGTTATTGGTATGATGAGTGGGGCTGAAACAGAAAACAGTGGTGCTGGATACAATTTGTATCATTTAAAGGTATTCACATCAAGCAGAATATCACCAGGTCTTTGTTGGAATTAGTGATGGTAATTAAGCTACCACACTAATCATCGACCTAGAGTTAGGCAACTGCATGGGTATAGATACCCATGGTGGGTCATGGGTATGGGTATCCATGGGTATGGGTAGGGGTACAGCCAACTGATACCCATACCCATACCCATACCCACAGTGTGGGTATATGGTGTGGGTATGTGTGGGTACCTGCATGGGTATAGATACCCATGGTGGGTCATGGGTATGGGTAGCCTCTGACTTGTCATCTTCTGCTCTCACATGACTTATGAAAAGAAAGAGAAACATGGCATTAGTAGTATTAGCCAGCTAGATACGAAATTTGATTACTAACACCACCACTACCACTGCCACTGCCACCACAATGACAACAATGACGAAGATGATGCCAGCACCAGCACCACTGGTACCACCATGACGTCGACGGCAATGCGACTGCAACGACAAAGGCGACTCCACCACCACCCAATTCAAGTCCCCCCTCATCATCCTGTCAGTTCGCAATCATGCTCGTGAACTGATCGAGCTACTCTCCAACGTCGAAACCATCAGCACCGAAAGATGTAAAGCAAAGGCTAATCGTGGAAAGTACACTGGCACCGGCAATGATCCAGTGAGCTTCACTTCTGGAAGCAGCTTTAGAGACAGTGCTGGTCGACAGGATTTCGAAGAGTACACTGCCAGCAATGACGAGACCATCGTCTGTAGATCCCAGTCTATCTCCCCTCCTTGCTTCTCGACAACCCCGTCCTCTGCAAGTACACAGTCCACCCCTGCCCCAAAGCAAAAGGTGCCAGAAGTAGACCTCCTTGGTGGCTTCGATGAGCCGCCAGCTAGCTCGCCATCTGCAACGACCACAGCCAGCTCCAACAAGGCACTCCCTTCCTTGACCGGGTTCGATGGTCAGAAGGTCTCTTAATCCATATCCTGTCTTGCACACTGATGTTTTGACAGATGATGACTTTGCTGATTTTCAAGCTGCACCCTCTCCATCTACGCCGGCTTCTCCACCCCCCACTTGGGCAGTGACTCACTCTGATAGAGATGCTGAACACCTCACCCCCACCAAGCTGT
Source organism: Rossbeevera mucosa (assembly GCA_038090415.1). Lineage (NCBI taxonomy): Eukaryota > Fungi > Basidiomycota > Agaricomycetes > Boletales > Boletaceae > Rossbeevera > Rossbeevera mucosa. Next base: position 4,821 of record JBBPMR010000941.1, on the reverse strand, counting down.
GGCGCCACCACCGCCATTAGCCTGGCCCAGCCGCTTTCCGCTACTGGTAACAACAAGCCGTTGCAGACGTTCACTACCTCGATTTCCTCTATGCTGACACAAAACACACTCTGGACATCCTCACAGCTGCTCTCGCCCACCACCACTGCACGGCCCGTGACCACGCCCCCCTCCCAGATGCTGAATAAGATGCCAGCTTCTAGCGCGCCACCCCCAGCTAGCAAAGGTTTGTCCAGATTCGAGGACCTGTGGTCCATGTCCCTCAGTACTCCCTTGGTGTCTTCCAGCACCACAGCCGGACCCACAACTTCCGGGAAATCGATCAAGGACATTGAAAAGGAACGGGCCCAGGTGGGCATCTGGGTGTCCTCGTTGTCTCAGAAACCCAGTGGCGGTGTGACTTCACCACCACCACCGTGACTACTACTCCACCACCATCACCACAACGTTGATGGTGATGCGACGATGATGATGACGATGCACCGCCAACGTGCCCCCGATCAACGATACGGACAACGATGTGGTGACGGCAATGGCAGCACTAGCACCACCGGTACCACCACGACACCGACAGCGACTCCACCACCACCACCACCACCACAACGTCGACAGTGACACAACAACGACAACAACGATGCACCGCCAACGTGCCCCCAATTGACGACATGGACAACGGCGATGGCAGCACCAGCTCCACCGGTACCTACTATGCTTGGGGGCCTGGAGCTCATGCGGCCTCGTCAAAACAGATGATGTATCAGCGGTGGTTGCTCTGCAGAATGTTGAGGGTGATGAGGAAGCTTTTGAAGATGGTTGGGATGGTATCATACTGTAGTTAGTTTACATGCTTTCATTGACAGAATATGAGGTACCCATGGATGTGACCCATGGTGGGTCATACCCCAGGTCTGATTCTGCTGACCCATGACCATACCCGGGGGTTTACCCATGCAGTTGCCTACCTAGAGTCCTAGACACATATACAAGTGTCTATAGGGCAGTGCTTGATTGTAACATTAAGTGTTACTCGAGTTACATTAGGCTAATAAGCCTTATCTACTATATCTATGCTAATAGCATTAGTAAATGTACCAGTACTGCACTATATGAAGCAGGTACTGAGAAGTGCTATCTATGGCACATCTGATCTGCTCAAAACAAGGAATCAATATACTGATCTCACTTTGATAACCCAATTAGATGACTATACAGTGACCTTGGAAACCCTTTCCATGTTAGCCTCAACTGTGATGTGTAGAGCATACTGCCAGGCACTGTGGGAATTCTGGTTGGCTTTGGTGGAGTTAAACAACTGCATGGATAAACCCCCGGATATGGTGGTCATACCTGTTGAATGAACAATAGTTCATTCCACATTTAGTAGTACTTACATAATCATATGTATATATATTCAAACTCCACATCTGAGTTCTAATAGCATCTTGTACTCAAACCACTATGTGCTAACCCTCAACTGTCAGAACTTTCCTCGGTGAGTCTAGCCCTTTGCTAGGTTAGTCCTCAGGTGACCAGCTGCTGCTGTATGGCATGCTGTCACTTCATCAGGTTATGAGCCCTGGTAGCCAAAGCGGTACCTCACGCCTTTATGGCTGCAGTACCTGCTAGCTCCAGAAGGTTCACTGCTGCATGGAAACGCTGCATGCAAAGGTTGTAAACCTGCACTATTGCGCTTCATTGCTGCATAGTTTTTTGTACCTCCAAAAGGGAGAAACTATGTCTGTTTATACCGCTGACTAGTTCGCATCCACAGAACAAACAATGTCTCACTCCTCTGCTATCACCATCCCCATCCTCACTGGAGCCAACTGGTCCCAATGGTGGCCCATTATGTCGTCTTACATCCAGTCAACCAGTTGTGCTTGGGTCCTCTTGATCACAGCTCCTACCTTTGATCCCAAGGCCGCCATGGAAGATACCAACTTCTGGATCTCATGGAACAAGGCCAACGACGCTATTGCTGGTACCATCAAGCTCTACATGACGGAGTCCCTTCGTCAGAAGTAATTTGCTGAAGAAAATGCAGCTAATCTCATCATAGCGCTCAAGGCTGAATATGATGTCCCTGGCATCACCAGAGCTTTCGCGATCTTCAAAGAGCTGCTTGAAACCAAAGTTGCTCAGTCCTCCCATCCCGCTCCTTCCATCAATAAGGTGGAAAACCTCTTCTCGTGCCTCGATGGCGCAGGATATATGCTCCCTAACAAAGTCCAGGTGATGCTCTTGCTCGCCAAGTGTTGAATGAACAGTAGTTCATTCCATATTTAGTAATACTTACGTAATTGTATGTATATATATTTGGTGAGGAGAAACGAGCCGAGCGAAGCGAGGCGAGTTTCAACGGTTGTTGGTATGATGAGTGATGCTGAAACAGAAAACAGCGGTGAGGGATCAGCTCACACCAGACTGTTTCGTCATATGACTCATCAGTTCTGTTTCGTCATATGACTCATCAGTTCTGTTTCGCTTGGTCTGAACAAGCAACTATCCATACCTTGCCTTTATATAGCTTGGGTATGGGTTTAGGGCCAGTTACGGTCAGTAGTTCCGATTGGTAGAAAAGAAATCGTACGATATGCTGTGAGAATCCCACAATTTATCATTCCGGGGGTCGGTGAAAAATGTTACAAGTCCTCCCGGTCGGCCGATAACACCCACCAATGGCAAATGGTGCTCTTATCCATGAGTCACAAACCTTATCCATAACCATAACAATCTATATTTAGTTCCGATTTGATCCACTGGTTCGGAGATCACCGAAGATAGATTCAACCCCCGCTTGGACAGATGGCCCGAAAGCCGGCGTGTGAAAACACCACCTGGTTAGCAAAAGCAGGGGCCGAAGGTCCCTGTGGTTATATGTCACTGAGGTTGTTTGAAAAGGATAAAGGGGTTATGAGGCTGTTTTTGCCACCCTAGGGAAGATATAAACCCTAGCCCTAACCCTAGGATTTCCTTTTTAGGACACTAGGGTTCCCAATATGGAAGGAGGCTAGTCATTTTTATTTCTTATATATATAGTTATGTATATATATCTTGATCACATAAACATCACAACTGAGTGTGTAATGCAACAATGGATATACACTGAGTACATAAATGTCACAGTAAAGTGCACCATGGGCATCCTGAATGCCCATGCAACACTGGGTATACACTGATTACATAAACATCACAGCTGAGTGCATTATGGGCATCCTGGACGCCCATGCAACACTGGATATATACTGATTACATAAACATCACAGCTGAGTGCATAATGGGCATCCTGGATGCCTGTGCAACACTGGGTATACACTGATTACATAAACATCACAGCTGAGTGCATTATGGGCGTTCTGGATGCCCATGCAACACTGGGTATATACTGATTACATAAACATCGCAGCTGAGTGCATTATGGGCGTTCAGGCTGGGTATATACTGATTACATAAACATCGCAGCTGAGTGCATTATGGATGTTCAGGCTGGGTATATACTGATTATATAAATATCGCAGCTGAATGCATAATGGGCATCCTGAACACCCGTGCAACACTGGGTATACACTGATTACATAAACATCACAGCTGAGTGCATTATGGGCATCCTAGATGCCTGTGCAACACTGGATATATACTGATTACACAAACATCACACCTGAGCGCATTATGGGCATCCTGGATGCCTGTGCAACACTGGATATACACTAATTACATAAACATTGCAGCTGAGTGCATTATGGGCATCCTGGATGCCCATGCAACACTGGGTATATGCTGATTACATAAACATCAGATGCATCATGGGTGTCCTGGATGCTCACACAGCACAATATGT
>JBBPMR010000940.1:0-13181 GCA_038090415.1 Rossbeevera mucosa | reverse complement strand
GTCTGCCTTGCCATCCGTGCGCGAGCCGATGTGGGACGAGAGTGTTGTCGTCGTGGTCTCCCCGCTCGTCACATCCGCCCACGTGATCTTGGCCCGATTCCGTGCAAGGTGTCGGACATCCAGGACAACTGCGCGGCCGACAAACTGCGAAAGTGGGATCTCGTGGAGTTTTTGGCCAGATGGGAAGAAGTGGAAGGGTGCGTCGATGTGGGTCCCTGTGTGGGTCCCAAGCGAAAGCGCGTGCACACGGACGGCCATGCCTGGGTCAGCGGCGGCAAGGGGAAAGTAACATGCAAGGGACATTTTGAATTCTGGGTCTCCTGGGTAGCATGGCACTGGTTCGCGTAACGGTTGAGAGAGATCAATAGGATTCATGTCAAAGTGGGAAGTTCCATTGATATCTCTTCCATTTGAGCACCACCACGGTTCTCGCCCTGAAACAACCCCAGATACCAGTTCCTATGTGTCGGCCCATCCTCTGCTTCCCGCAGACGAATGTTCGGCACGGTTCTTTCTGCTCGCGTTCACTTAAAAGTGCCATGTTCGCTATATATTTTTGATCAGACGCCGGCACATTTGCGTTAGCATCTGCACCGCCGCCTCTTGATATCATTTTCGCATACTAGTGAGCCGGCATTGCTGGACGAAGCGCACTCGAACCAACACGAACGATCGGGCGCTGGACGTAACCGTCGACGTGCGACCGCAACCGACGGTGGAAGTGGCGGGTATGTTTTTTTCTGCACACAGTTCCGTTGTACTACCATAGAAGAAATGCTGCTGCGCCGCGCGGTGAGTGTCTCATTGATAAGTTTGGAGGGATGTAACTTATTACTGAATGTGTGAAGAGTCGGGTCGCAGGGTTGTCGATACGACGTGGAAGGGCCTTTCCCATCATCCAAACAACATGGTTCCTCATCATCGACACGCATCCTGTTTCCACCCCACCTTTCTCCCGGAAACGCACTTGTTCAAGCGCTTCTCGACGTCCTCATTATCGTAGTCTTATAGACACTGATCCGGTTGTACGGTGTACCCGGCGAACCAAAATCAACAACCAGACTGGTGATCAGTGTGTTGTATCGTTGGGAGCGGCGAGGTCGTTGCGACTGGGGTAAGGAGAGGGTGGTTGATGTTAGCTGATGACTTGGAATGCGATTTCAATTGGATGTGGGTACTTGCGTTTGATTCCGCTGATATGCTCGAGACTTCCGGAATGCAAAACTACTACTGCTTTCTGGTTAGGGTGACTAGTCGTCGTTAGTTGTCAAGTTTCTGCCGAATACTGGCGACTGATCAGAAAACTACTACATTGATCTCGAGATCTGTAGGCGGATATCAAAAGAGGAGAAACGCACAAGAGAAAAGAAATAAAAGAAACTCGCAATCAAGAAAACAAGGAAGAGAAAAACAAGACGGGGGCGTTGAGCAATGAATCAGGTTTGTGGAGATCAGAATCTCAACATAGTGATACTGGTGTGAGGGGGAATGAAGTCATCGGTACGCTGGTGTAGTGATGTGGCAGTGAAGCAGGCTTGAGAGGACAAATAAAGTATCCGCATCGGAAAGACCAAGAAAAAAGAAAGAAAGAAAATGTCATCGTCCACACACGAACGCCGTCTCGCCGCTCTCCAGACCGAAATCCAAGCACTCGAAGCCGAGAACGTCGCCCCCAAAGAATGGACCCTCCTCGGCGAAGCCTCCGCCCGCAACCGCCCACACGACGCCCTCCTCGGCCAAGACCTCGAGTTCGAGCGCACGACCCGCAACGTGCCCATCGTCACCGACGCCGTCGTCGCAGCGCTCGAAGACCGCATCAAGGCGCGCATCAAAGAGGGCCGGTTCGACGACGTCGTGCGTCGTCTGCCCCCGTCTGCCAACGCCCTGCCCTTTCTGCCCTCCAAGCTGGTGGAGCTCCAGGATACAAAGTCGTCGCAGTCTCTGGCGCAGATATACGAAGGAGCATATGTCGCCGCCAAGGAGGGCACGTCGGCGGGAGACGACCGCGATGGACGGTTGCACCGCGAGCACGACGACATCACGCGCTTGTGGGAGGGCATCTGCTCCAAGCTGGATGCACTCTGTAACGCACACTACGTGCCTAAGCCGGTACGTTCGCCTCTACACACACACTCTCTCTCGCGTACTGACCGACGGGACAGCCGAAAGCGACGATCACGACAGTCACAGATCTCCCAGCCACCTCCCTCGAATCTGCACTTCCTTCAACCCGTTCGATCGCCAGTATGCTCGCACCCGAGGAAGTCCTCGCACCCACCACCTCCTCCGACGTCCGCGTGCGCAGTGAACTAACCCCCGCCGAAAAACGCGCTCGACGGACAAAGGAACGTAAGGCAAGAAAGAGGATGCAGGACGTGTTGGGCAGGGCCACAGACAAGCTCCCCATGGCTAAGACGACAAGGGGGCCCACGAGGTCTGGGCGGAGCGCTAAGCAGGAGAAGGAAGCTGCGCTCAAGAGCCTCGTCAAGTCTGGCAAGGGTGTCACTGTCGTCGGCAAGGCGGGCAAGACGCTAAAGACGGACAAATCGGCGAAAAAGGCAAAGTGATACGGGGCGTCAATTGTTTAGGTATGTTCGATTTCCGTATATCTTGTGTCGTCCTCACTGAAGCGTTTTATTAGTTCATGACTCGCGCTCCATGTGGGGCCGCTTTTTGGGATGCCGATGGCAGCACTCTCAAGCCTGGAGGAAGTATTCTGTGCGTATCATTTCTGGCCCTTACGGCGAGCCAGAGTAGATTATTTCCTCCGTGTATACCAATACAAAGAGAAAACAATTATATATAATGGCTTTGCGTCAGCTTAGCGCCCAGACATGACTTGGACCCTTTTATATTCATAGTTGCTGAGCAGACTTGCAGCTCAACCTTCTTCAAAAGCCAATCACTACCGTCCAATCCTTGGTAACACCCATCCCCGGATCCTTGACAACCACCGCACCCGCTCGACCATCACCACCCGCCTCATACGTCCATTCCAACTTCTTGACACCGCCCTTGCCACCACGTACCGCTGTTACCGACATCGGCCGCCCCTCCACACCCATCACGACGATCCGCTCAATACGCACATCCGCCTCCTCGAGCTCCCTCGCAAACGCGTTCCCAGGTGTATAAGACGACGGTACCATCTCAGACGCCGTCGTAGCCAGGTCATCGCTCCGAATCACGATCTCCCGTACCTCGTTGCCCCTGGCGTACGTCGTGGACGCTTGGAATGCCCGCCAGACAAGCTCGCCACCCTGGTACCCAAAGCCTTCACCGTCGTCCATGTAGAGTTCACCTTTGGCGCCCCCGTCGACATCAAGCGCGACACGGAGTGTAAAGGGGTCGTATTTCATCAGGGGAGAGGATCGCCGTGGACGTTCGCGCGTAGGGACTACGGACCCACCACGGATGAGCAGAGGGATTTGATGGAGCGCCGCCGGGATGGTGACCCACCGGCCTGCAGGTTCAGAAGAAGACGGGCGATAAGCAGTGTGAGAGAAGTAGTCGTAGTAAACCTGTTTGTCGGAGAGATAGACGGACTCGGACGTTGCTCCTCGCGTGGTTACAGGTTTGCACAAGAGTCCGGAAGAACCGAGGTAGAATTGATCGTCAATCCCAAAGCCTTGCTCATCTTCAGGGAACATCACGTATTGAGGGCTGCCCAATATGATGAGAAAATTCGGGGATTAAACAGTAAGAGACGCCTACCGCAGGATGGGTATGCCCGATAGGCTACTCTCCCTGAATGCATTATACCAGATCGGTAGCATCGCATACCTTAGCTTGAGCATGTCTTTAATCATGCCCTTGTAGGGCTCATCCAATAGATATGGTTCGCGACGCTTCGTGTCAATGTGTGCATGGGCTCGGAAAAACGGTGAGAACACGCCAACCCCATACCACCGAACAAGCATTTCGGGATCGGGATTGCCAAAGAAGCCACCCACATCAGCTGTGAAGACGGCTCAGTCGTCTCGTCCACGATAAATAACAAGACGGAGATGGCTCACATCCTGCAAATGACATCCCTGCTACTCCATTGGACAGGACCATTTTCACTCCCACTGTCATGTGTTCCCATGTACACATGTTGTCACCAGTCCAAATGGCTGCAAAGCGTTGAGCACCCGCGTAGTAAGAACGCGTAAGCACAAATGGACGTTTGGGAGGTTCAGAGCGGTGATAGAGAGCATTGTAAGTTTGGTTGGCCTGAATACAGGTGAGTAATAGCGCCCAGAAGGTCAAGGGAGGGGCATACATAAAGCGTGCCATAGAGGTTGTGCACGTCTCTATGTTCCCATCCACCATGATGTATGTTATCCTTAGGCATTGAAAGCTCGGGACCATTGAATACAGCCGGCTATGCAAAACAAGAGTTAGATGATCCGGCACTATAGAGTGGACGGACAGACCTCGTTCATATCGTTCCAAATAGCTACATTCTCAGTGCTCTTAGTCCATGCCCAAGAGCCATCGATGCTCTCAGTCTTGAACAACTTGACCCACAGATCCCAACTCTTGGGGTCGAAGAAGTCGATCCAGGAAGAAGATCCGGGCCAACACCATCTATGATGATGCTTGCTGAAGTAGTGATGGGGAATATGGAAAGGGAGACATACCCTTCGTATTCACCCTCTCCCGAGCTGGGTTTGACAAATACGCCGAGTTCAGACGCAAGGTTGTACACGGGGTAATTAGATTCGCGTTTGAAATGGGGATCGACAATGACGACCATCTGTACACATGCTCAGAATGTATGAATGAGCGAATTGGAGGGGAAGAAGCACCTTGCGTTCCTTGGCTTCGACGTCGGCAATCATCTCCACGGGATCAGGGAAAGTCTTCTCGTCCCACATAAAGTATTTGTGCCCATCGGAATACTCGATGTCGAGCCAAAACACGTCGACTGGCATGTCGTCATCGTCGAACCTCTTCTGTACTGACCGGATATCATCACTGTTGACATAATTCCAGCGGCATTGATGGTACGCGATGGAGAACAGCGGGGGAAGCATAGGAGTGCCTGTGAGGCGGGCGTATTGTGAGAAGACTGAGGCAGGGTCAGGACCTGGAAGAATGAAAACGTCAAGAATGCCGGATTCAGAGATCCAGTGTGTCTCTGTGCCATCATTCTTCTTTCCAACATCGACCCAAGTGTCACTTGAAATAGCATTGAACACTGCGACTGTGCCCTTTTTGCCGTGGGCATGCATCAAAGGAACTGAGCCATAAAGAGAAACGGGGGAATCGGATAGGTACTCAAACACGTCGGAGTTGTAGAGTCTGTAGGGGTCCGAGTAGGTTGCGTCGGGACCAATGGTGGAAGGAAGGGACAAGTTAGTGGCACGTTCGGGAATGCCATAGACATGGGGGTGGTTAGGGAAGGTGATGTCGATGGAAAGGGACTCGGGACCTACAAAACGGACGACATGAGCTGGGAATGAGTTATGCATGACGTGGCAGCTTACCCTTTGGCTTCGAATCGGTCCATGTGGACCAAGTCTCCTCCCACCAAGCGTCTTGCTGGTCGCCTTCGAACCAGGCGGCATTGTTGACCTGCAACGGGACCTGCTCTGCCTCTGCGCCTTCGATCTGCGGAAGCTGGGCATCCTGCTTCGTTCTGAAATGCTCCATGTGCAGTAGACCGCGACCGTTGAGGACGACTTGTTCTTCGCCGTTCTTGTAAACGGTGACCTTGAGCGGGCTGTACTGCACGACGACCTCGAAGGAGGTGTCCTGCGAGCCGTACCTGGTGCGTGTCTCGTCTTTTCCGACTAGCCATCTGATCTTATTGGATTTGCTCAAAGGAGGGTCGCGAACGAGGGCCCAGGAGGCGGCCTCGTCGTAGCGTTTCCTCAAGGGAGCGACTTCGTCCATTCGGACACGGATGACGCCGTCGTCGTGTGCTCTGAGCTCGAGAGTAAACTTGACATCTGGGTAGATTTTTGACTTGACGACGGCGGTGAAAAAAGCGTCGGTGGGGTCACGGAGAATCGAGGACGGGTCTATGTAGTATGGGGACTGCCAGGCCTCGCCAGCAGCGTGAGCACGCGCAGAAAGAGCACGACCGCGGCGACAAAAACCAGACTGGTCGCATATTTTGAAAGCCTCGCGTTTGAATGCGAGCGTCGAGGTGGACAGGAGCAGTCCAACGAGAAGTGTTTCTATCACTTTCATCGTAGTACTGAAGGTAGTACAAGTCTCACGCTATCAATCACATCCTGTAATTAGGCTTTCACAACGTCCAATCCGGCAAGTCTTCTGCACGGGCCTTCTTATAATACCCTTCGTCGTTAGGTCACGCAGTTGGGCATGCTTCACCAACAGCAAGCTCTCCCCCATTTTGCTCGCGCACGCTGGACAAAAACTCATTGCGCTCTTCTGTAAATCTGATTTCTGCCGTCGTGAGGGCAAGCCGTGCCGCAATGCGATCCAAATCTGCCCGTTTGAGTCGAAGTGCCGCCAATAAGATCCTGGCAGGCATGCTAGAAAGAGCATCCACGAACGTATCTATGTGAGAATAGTTGTTTGATCGAGGTGATTGATGACTAGGATCGATTGACGCAACGATAAAACATACCTCTTGTACTTGATAAAACAATAAATCGGTAGGGGACGTTATCCCGGACGATCGTGCTGCATAAAGTAACCCAGGGAGGACGTCTCCATTCCTGTGAGTGTAAGCATATCGCTGCCTCTGGCATAGGAGAAGCGGGGCTTGAGAGTGGATTCAGAACAAGCATCTTGTTCGTCAGGATGTGGAGGTGGACATAATTTATCTTGTCAAGTGAGACCTGCGTGCTGAGCACGCTCACGTTATCCCTTAGATCGGTAAGACCCGCTATCTTAATCCCAGGGATCAATCGATCAAGGGAAGAGGTCAATTATCACTGTACCCGTGCGACCAATCGAGCGTATCACACAGTGACAGCAGATATGGGTTCCACCCAGCTGTCCTATACCATTCAGTCAACTGCCACTCAACAACTCAAGGAGGCACTTACTGCCCGAATATATATCGTCCAAAAATGCTGGTCTATGATGTGAAAACGATAGCTGGAGCCTTAGATGCGAATGGTAACGAAAACATGCAACGCTCATAAATTACAAGACATACACACAACACAAGAACTCATGTCAAGGACATATTATTACTCTCTTCCCTTGTCACGGGAAAGGGGGACAGCAGTACTCAATTTGCGCGAAGCACATGGCTTGTGTAGTACATTGATCGTCCAGCACCATGACATATTGAAATCGGCGCAGCGCAGAGATCACGGCGCGATGTCGGGGGTGTAAAAGCATAATTTGAATCGTAGCTTCTTCATCTACTTGGAGGTCGAGCTACCAAAAACTACTGAGGTTTCCACTATGAGAGGCATCAATACTGTCCACGGAAATATCTGTCTTTGGCCTGCAGATGCAGATCACGTCACATCTTGAGATAAGACAAAGTCTCCGGCCCGTTCGATGTAGCCTGTCTCCGTAACGTAATGATTAGGACCTGACGACCAAACCGAGGATACGCACACATACCACGCTCGATAGCCTCTATCAACCACGTCACCCCAAAGTACAGGAGCCATGGCCCAAGAGGTAGCGTAAGATGGTGTCGAAAAGATAATGTAATGGTGCCCTCTCTTTCTTTTCCACCCTCCTCTCAGACGTATCCAAAGGCTGACTTATGTCCGCCGAAGCGCACGACCACATCCGCGCCAATGAATACTATTGATGCATGGTGGTCGAGGTGATGTCTCAGAACCTGGACCTGAAGCGGCGGGGGTTTCGGGAGTCACTGAACGAGCGGGCAACCTTGGCAAGTAACACGTCGTCGATTAGTATTACCAAGACTGTTGCGGCATACCTGAGGGACCTCTGCGACATGTTCCGCTGTCGTCGCGGTATCGGCTGCGTCGGGGAGGCGGGTCGTGTCGGATGCGCATTGTTAGTTGACGTACTGTCAGGTCTGCATTGCTTTAACCCAGTTCTAGTGATGGTGAGTGGTCGTTGCACCGTGATTTTTGAAAGAAGACGAATCAGAGTTGCTGACCTGTTTCCTAACACAGAGATTAGCATGGTCAATAGAAGATCCCCAGATCCCTGGGCTCCGTTGTCTCTAGTATCCCAGGCATGTCTATATCCCCAAATGAGATAGGAACAAACAGTATCCTTCAATGTTGGATGCATTCCGCTCGTACGATGGGATGACGACGACGATTAATTATCATTGTACTCGTAGAACCCCTTTCCAGACTTTCTCCCCAACCATCCCGCATCGACCATGCGTTCAAGTAGCACCGAAGGGCGATATTTCGAATCCGACGTGCCGTTGTACAGGGTCTGCTGAATCGCCAGACACGTATCGAGACCGATGCTACCCTGATGCATTAGACTATACTCTGTTTGGAATGAACCATCCAGAAAACCTCACAAGTCAGCTGAAAAAAAGGGATCAGAAATCAGCCGAACGACACCAGACAGTGACTCACCAAGCTGGAGGGGTCCAATAGGATGGGCCATCCCCAGTCTAAACGTCTTGTCAATATCGTCTCTCGTCGCAACGCCCTGTGACCGCATCCGTGTTTGCGACGACATCATCGTCTAGTATGACACTCACCTTTTCTAGACACATGATCGCCTCGTTTAGAAACGGCATTAAGAGCGCATTCGAAACGAAACCCGGTACATCTTGCGATGTCGTGACCTCTTCAATCACGACCCACGTCATAAGGTCAGTCATACACACGCCAAGTCCTTGCTATTCCATACCTTTACCACACGCCTCCGCAAACGCGCGCGACCGATCGAGCGTATCCTTGGACGTTTGCATAGCAGATATGAGTTCCACCAATTTCTACGACCAGCTTCACGATAACTCGTTCTTTCTCAAAAATCGTACAACGGCCACGCACCATCACTGGAACTGGGTTAAAGAAATGCAGACCTGACGCATCATCGTACGTCAGCTAACGTGCATCAATGACCAGTGGAACACGTACCCACGACACGACCCGCCTCCCTCTGACCCTCCACCGACGCAGCCGATACCCCCTCAGGTATGACCGCCGCCGCAATCTTGGTAATACTGATCGACGACGTGTTACTTGCCAAGATTGCTCGCTCGTTCAGTGACTCCCGAAACCCGCGAAACAACCGCCGCTTCAGGTCCAGGTTCTCAGACACCGCCTCGACCACCATGTCCACATCCCGCATTGCATCGATAGAGTCCACTGTGCGGATGCGGTCGTGGGCTTCGGCAGCCTCAGTGGACGTAAGTCGACCTTTGGATACGTCCTTGGAGAGGAGGGTGGAAAGGAAGGAGAGGGAGCTGGAGAGTTGAGTAGGGGAGGTGTCGTGGATCAACACGGGGACTTTGGCGCGGACGGCCGAGACAAAGGCAATGCCAGTGCCCATTTGGCCCGCGCCGAGGACGCCTAGTTGTTTGATACCGTGCGCGATGGACATGGTTGAGGAGAGAAACTAATCACGTGTAATGCCATGAGATATATTCTATCTTACAGAAAACGTAAAACGAGAACCCATGTACCAAAAAGCAACGCATTCACAAAACGAGCCGCGATCGCGTACAAACGCGTGCATTGGCGGGCGTAGGAATCGAGAACAGTAAACGAGAGAGCGGGCAAAACGAAGAAATGCTAGTGGCTAAAATGAACGGAGCACTGTGGGTTAGGTTGGATTGATACACAGCAATAGGAGATAAGGATGTAATAATTATGTACGTGCGTATTGGAGATCGGACGGTACGACAGTGAGATTGCGAGAGGGGCGAGAATGCAGGTGCCAGGTGGATGAGGACAAACCTAAAGTCGTTGCGTAGCGAAGCGAGTCCAAGTGAATAGATTCGAGCATGTGCAGTTCGTCAGCAGGGAGATGCGGTAATGAGATCGGCCAAAAATCATCGCGCCGGGTCATGATTCGGTTGTCTGGGCTAGATCACCGTATAAGTTTTCCCCAGTCCAGAACTCCTCCTCCCTTTTCACCTCCACCTTCCCGCCGCGGGAAGGCATTCCAGAACCTGAGCGTCTCGTCTCCGGCGCCGGTGACAATCGTCTCTCCGTCAGGACTCATGGCAAGATAAAGCACACGGTGTGTATGTCCGGTTAGCGAAGCGACTTGCGAAAGTGAAGGATATCGCCAAATACATATTTGGTTCTGGGCAGTCGTGCTTGAGAAGCCGTGGGTACTGACGAGCTCGTGTGAGGTATGCGACCAAATGAGATTGCAGACCTGCAAACGTCCATCAATCATGACGCTGGGTAGTGAAAAGTCCAATATACCTGGCTCCCAGTGTCCAACTCATTCAACATCGTTCCCGTGAACGTGTTCCAAAATCGTATATGCTTGTCTTGTGTTCCGCCACCCGTAGCTAGTATTCCAGAGACGTGGGGGTCCCAAGCGAGTGCCTTGACGGCCGCAGTGTGTTCGTGGAACTTCCACAGGGGGACGTCGCCGTCGCCGTCGCCACCACTATTTGATCTTGAACGGCGCGTCGAAGTACCGATGCTACCCCCAGGTCCAGATCCAGAAGAATGAATAGAAACCGCCGTGGACGAGGCACGACGTGATCCGCGGAGGTCCCATATGCATACTTTGTTGTCATTGCCACCGCTGGCAAGCGCTGAACCCATCCCAGAACCACCGGGGCCTTGAGCTGGTGCACCTCCTGTACTAGGAGCGCCAATCCCTCCTTCAGCTCCCACGGAGCCAATAACAGCCCCACGCGAGTTTCCAAAACCCATTCCCAACTCCCCACTCCACCGCAACCCACAGACTTCCTGACGATGCCCGGCACACTTCCTAAACGGCCTTCCCCCAGCACTTTCGCGGACGTCTCGGTGGTGGACCATGCGATCTCTGCTTCCACTGCTAAGGATGTGTCCGTTCCATGATAGAGCACCGATCCGTTGGGAATGTGCAGGGGAATAAGTGCGAATGACAGAGAGAGTTGGGGCATCGTAGATATGCAGATGGCCAGAGAGTGTGCCAACAGCAAGCGTCGTACCCTAAAAGGAGCCGTGAGCAAAAGGACAAAACGGAGGTGAGGGATAGCACCTTTTGCACCCATGCAACGGAGCTGACCATATCGCCAGATCCACTCAAATCGCATAACTTAGAGACGGCGGCGTTATGAGCGGACCAAAGGTAGACGCAACCTCCTAATCCAACGCCCAGAACGTTGGTACTTGACCAGTCAACGAGATTGAGATAAAAGTCGTCCGCAAGATCCGGCGCGTCGAGGACCCTATAAGGTGTCTTGCAAACACTACGCAGCTGGCGACGTGGCGACTCAAGCAGTTGTCTAGACTCTGCACGCACGGGAGACATGGAATAAGCTTCGTCCGTCGGTGTATCGAGACGGCGACTGCTGGTGGGTGTCGGAGAAGGTGACGTGTAATGAAATATGCGCCGACGCGTCGGAGTGGTGGGCGCCATGGATGTAGATGGATGTGGAGGACGCGTTGGGGATGCGGGACGGCGGGGTGAAGGAGGCGTGACCTCACTGTGAAGGATGGAGTTGAATATGGCGTTGGCTTGCTCTGTGGCAAAAGGATAGGGGAACAGAGATTTGTCAAATCCGGGTTCATTCAGTTATGCAGCGGAAGAGGATGAACAAAGCTTACCCTTTATGGCATCTGATTCGGTGGGTATCGTGCGATGCTTTGAGGGAGTCGAGGGATTGCTGTCGTCCATGAGATGATACGAGGTGCGCATATCGCCGGTGTCTCTGCTAGGTACAAAGCGATCCCCATACTCTCTGTTGGCACGGGAGGGATGTTCGGGTGACTCTGGGCCTGAGGTGTCGCTCGGGGTGAATTGGGAATAGATGAGGGATGGGATCGCGACAGGGCCGATGGCCGGGGGTGTGAGTGCGAATGTGGCATTTACGCGCTGTCTGTTTCTGCGTGGGGTGTCGTCGTCGTTGTCTTGATGTGCGGCGCGGAGTCGTTTGCCAAACGGCGAGTTTTTGAGACCGGCCATGGTGGAAGCACCGCGGAATGTACGAGCGGGGCGCGTTGAATGCGAGCGGATAAGAGCGCGCTGTTGACGATGCGAGAGACGGTCGCGAATACGGAGAGTCGGTGGGGGTGAGTGTATGCGTGTGCAGGTGATCAACCGACCCGGCGCAGGGAGGGAGTGGGTAAACGAAACGACGCGTCGATTACCTAACACTGCCTCAACCTTCGCTTTCAACCAGCGACAACTCAATAAAAAAACACTAAAAAACACGTTCAGAACGCGCGAAAACGAGAAGTAAACGGATGCTCACTTTGTCGTACGCGTCGGATATCATCCAGGCCAGTTACTAATCAGACCAGTCCGGTCAGGAAGCAAACCCGCGGTATCATGCATTCGAGCGGAGACTGTATACAATTCTGACTCAGCTATGACGTTTGTAAGACGCGACGAGTCGTCGCGACATCGAGTCTGGTTGAAGGACACGGCCGCTGAGCGATGCGCAGCAACACACACCTGTCAATTTTCAACTTCGCCGAGGCTTGAACGAGTCTAACTCCTTCAAGCCGAGACCCTAGACGACCCCATGTGCTTGCGCGGTCTTGATATGGTGTGGGACTTAAATTGGAACTGTCTCGACAGCGTCCAAAGAGTGCATAGTATTCTGTGGTTGCAATAGGTTTTCAGTATGGTTGGAGGTTGTGTACAAAAATGAGGTTGTGGGCGGTGTGTTACAGACATCGTTACGTGGCGCGAATCTTTCTCGCCCACGGCCGATTGGTCCACAGCGAAATTTATACCGGCCCGTGGCTGATCAATTGCGACCTGTCATGGTAGGCGAAATCTATCGTGACCGCAACCATCGATTAATCGATTATTGATCAATCGGTAGCGCGTCGTCGGCTCAATATTCATCAGGTGTTCTATAGCTAGTGCTGCACCAAGTTCAAGTTGATCTATTCAAGCATCACGAACCTGTTCATAGTGCCACTGGCAGCAGGCTGGCTTCCTGTCAGCTGCAGAAGGTATTTTGGTTCGTCATGTGCATTTGTGACAGCTCAAGCAAAACCGTAATCTCGATCCGATCATTGTTCGACGTCATACTATTATCATACATCATCAGCGCCTTTGTCTGGTATGTGTGCTCACCGTCTCTTATGGCCATTCTTAAATCCCGTTGTCTCCTCATACCCAACCAT
>JBBPMR010000939.1:0-13190 GCA_038090415.1 Rossbeevera mucosa | reverse complement strand
CCAATCACTTGCCCTAAAGTACCCCTCATGGCAACCTCATGTAATTAAGTATATAACAATGCCAGTACCAGCCAGACATCCCAGTCTGTTCTGGTTGATTCCCCAACCTGAAATAGTCCCTTCGTCTCTGAGTCCTTGTGATTGTGTGGTGACTAGTGCCATAACTGTATAGTTTTGGTCGTTGCCAACATAAGAACAGACTCTTTTCAACACTCCTCACCACTGCCCGCGACTGCCTTACTGTCGCAACATCACCTATCGAGGCCTTCATTGCACCGTACCAACCTCGACATCGACATAGCTTGGGCCTAGCCCTCCTCTTATCTCTTATTGGTCTTGTCCAACTCCGCTTGGGAGTAAAACAACCGTGCTTGGATAGCCACTCAGGACGTTACTCCTGCCGAGACCACAACTCAGATCCCACTGTGTTTACAAAGTAGAAACGTGTACATTCGCTTTGTGGGTCAGTAGTCCTCATTTGAGAGGGAGCAGCCCACCGCTTGCACGTTTTGAAAGGATAGAATACTGAGCTTCTTCTATCTAAAATAAGACTCGGAGCCTTACAGTGTCTAAACTGTGCCATAGCCAGGCAACTCCCTGGTTCCTCGACTCGTTTCAGCACACGTGCGGGACTCGTGTATCCTGTTATTGCTTTCTCAGAACGATCGGTCTAGTTGAGAAGGACTCTTCGTGAGATCCCCCTAGATAACAAGGTTTAAGTATTCCATAGCTGGTCTCTACGTGAGTATCACTTTGGTCAAAATAGCTACCGTATCCTTTTCCACCAATTACGGTTACACCGTAAACTTCGCCCGTCTCCTATCTCCTATGCCCCAAATCAAAATCGAACCCTCGCCAACCCCTGAACTTCGTTACCCGTCGATTCCGCCAGAAGGACACCCCAACTACGATCCTAACGACCATCCTTGCCCTGAAAACCATATTGTAAACCCCATAACTCAAAATGTCGAACGCAGATATCGCTGCTCTGCTTGCCTCGCTGCAACAGCAAATCGCAGATCAAAATGCGGTCATAAATGCTCTGAATGCAACCGTGCAGGCATCAGAAAATCGAGTCGCTATTGCAGAAGCCGCAGCGACAAATGCAGCAGCTAAACCAGCTCCACAAGTAAAGGTCGAGAAAAAGATATCGGTGGTACCAGACCCAGGGAGCTACGATGGGTCCTATAACAAGTTCGAAGAATGGTGGTTAAAAATGCAAGTATTCATGGAGATGAACGAGGAAGCATATCCCTCAGATAAAGAACGTTGTATGGCCACTCTATCAAGGATTGGCGCTAAAGAAGACAAAAATGGTGCGGGGACCTGGGCCCGTAACCAACTAAAGAAATGTAGAGATACCCAACTTTATCCTAGCCCGCGGCTTCTAGAAAGAGGCCTACGAAACCGATTCCAAATAGGGAACCACAAAGACCTATCCCTCCGAAAACTAATGGCCCTGAAGGACCCAATGAACGCATGCAGGTGTTCATTACAAAGTGGCTAACTCTCTACGAGGAAGCTAACTGTGGTGATTACATGGGCACTGCACTGCTTGAACAAAATGCCCAACAAGATATCATTTGGCAAATATTTGTAGCCGATGAACGATGCTCCCTGGTGGCCGATTATGTCACCATACTCCAAAAGCATGGGGAAGCCCTTGAAGCATTTGAATACCGAAAGGGACCTCGAAAGGACTCTAATGCTATGGATATTGGTGCTGCCCAATCTTGGGAAGAACCTTCTGACTTTGGAGGAGGTTCCAAATCTTTCACTGCCGCAGTCACCTCTATGCAAGGGGCACGACAAATAAATGCTATTGGTTGCTACAATTGTGGCAAAGAAGGACTCCGGGCATGGGAATGCAAAGCAGCCTCGACGCACTGCCAAGAATGTGGGTTCTCGCGCGGAGGACACCGCAAGGAATGCTCCAAATTCAAGAGCAAACAAGTCCACGCTGCTGAGACAACAGCAACAACAAACAACCCTTTTAACAAGCCCCAGCAGCCTAATTGGCAAAAGGCAATAGCTGGTATGGACTTAGAGGCTGCACAAGCCTATTTTCGTGACATGGCCATGACGCAGGGAAAAGCCTAAGGAGAACCATATCAGGTAATGGTATCTCCTCCCTGACGAACAATATTTCTTTTTCTTCATCTGTTTCTTCTCGTACTCGACGCCTAGATAGTGCTAGTACAAACTCATTTTCTTTACCTCTTAGCAATAGTTTTTCTCCTCTCGAATCTCATGTATTATTAGATAGTGATACCGATAGTTCTTTTTCTTTATCTCCAACATCTTGATGTGGTAGCCTACCAGATGTCGAAACCGAAACAGCATCTCATATTGAGCGTGGCCCTGGTAATAGGGTACTTAATTCTGTTATAAAAGAAAAAAATATTTCCTTTCAGAACCCGACTGATCGAAAAGTGCGCACACTCAAGCCACTCAGGGAAATAACCCTAAAAATTAAAATAATACAAAAAGACAAAAACATCGAAGCAAATGCCCTACTGGATAGCAGTGCCAACGGAATATTTATCAATACGGAATGGGCAAAGAAAAGCCGCATTCCTCTCACATCTCTTGAAAACGTGGTACCTGTCTACAATGTGGACAGAACTATCAACTCTGCTGGAGGTATCACGTACACGTGTACTTTAATCATAGACTATCAGGGACACCGCAAAAGAGTTACCACGGATGTTACCAATCTTGGCCGGAATCAGATGATTCTCGGATACACATGGTTAAGGGACCATAATCCCTCTATTGATTGAACCTTAGGTCATGTACACATGGACAGATGCCCCATGTCGTGCAAGGTGTTAAATGCCACATATTGCAATAGAATGGAAGAACACGAGAAGTCGTACATAGCCAATACGTACACTGATCAATCTACTATTCCCGACCCAAGTTCAGAAGATGCTTTCAAATTGGTACCTGAACACTATAGAGATTACCTCGATGTCTTTTCGGAGAAAGTATCCGAATGCCTCCCTGAATGTAAAGCATGGGACCACGCAGTAGATCTTAAACCTGATTTCGTACCTAAAAAGGGTAGATTGATCCCGCTTGGTCCAGCTGAACAAGATGAGGTTAAAGCGTTCGTGAATGAACAATTAAAAAAGGGTTACATTCGACCTTCTAAATCTCCTCAGATGTCACCAGTATTCTTTATCCCTAAAAAGGATGGGAAGAAATGCATGGTTATGGACTATAGATATCTCAACGAAGGCACGATTAAAAATAACTATCCCCTTCCATTGATCTTGCAAATCATAGATAAGCTCAAAGGAGCTAAATTATTCACCAAAATGGATCTGAGATGGGGCTATAACAACGTCCGCATCAAAGAAGGCGACGAATGGAAAGGAGCCTTCGTCTGCCACCCAGGAGCCTTTGAACCAACTGTAATGTTCTTTGGCATGTGCAATAGTCCCGCTACATTTCAGCAAATGATGAACGAAATCTTTACTGAAGATGAAGACATAGTAATTATCTATATAGATGACCTATTGATATTCTCGAAACACAATGATGTACAGAAGCATCGCGAAGCCATACGAAGAGTACTTCAAAAGCTTCACGAGAACGATCTGTTTGTCAAGCCATCAAAGTGTTTCTTCGAAGTCACAAAAGTAGACATGTTAGGAATGGATGTGTCCACAGAAGGAATCTCGATGTCTCAGAATAAGCTTGATGGAATCGCCACTTGGCCAGTCCCGCATAACGTAAAAGGAGTCAGGAGCTTCTTAGGACTAGCCAACTTCTACCGTCGCTTTATCGAGAATTATTCCTTAATCGCCCATCCCTTACATGACTTAACAAAAAAAGATCAACCCTGGTGCTGGGGAAATGCACAACAAATAGCTTTTGATAGTCTCAAAGAGAAATTCACGACTGCGCCTGTCTTGGCGTACCCGGATGATACGACCCCTTATCGTGTCGAATGCGACGCTTCAGAATTCGCCACTGGTGCAGTATTGTCAACCCTCAAGGAAGACAAATGGCACCCTGTCGCATACATGTCTCACAGCATGACTCAAGAAGAACGGAATTACCCTATTGCTGATAAAGAAATGTTAGTGATTATCCGATCTCTTGAACAATGGAGACATCATTTAGAAGGAGCTCGTCATCAGTTTGAAGTTTGGACAGATCACAAAAACCTTATGTACTTTATGAAATCTCAAGATCTGAACAAGCGACAAGCTCGATGGGCTCAATATCTTTCTCGTTTTGACTACATACTTGTGAATAAACCTGGCTCTGCAATGGGAAAAGCAGATGCCTTATCTAGAAGAGAAGATCATAGTATAGGAATAGAAAATGACAACAAAAATACCGTTATGATAGATAGTTCAAAAATCCGTAGTGTACAAGAAATCGAACTCTTTGATAGGATAAAAATAGAGCAAAAGAAACACACCATCGCTGAAGGATCAGTATATAGCAATGGATTATGGGAATACGATGAAAAAATATGGGTACCTAGGAACTTGCGTTTAGAAGTAATGACGCAATTTCATGATCATCCACTTGCCAGACATAAAGGCCTGGATAAAACCAAAGAATTGATAGCTCGCTACTATAAGTGGCCTGGCATGAAAGCTGACATAGAAACCTATTGCCGATCTTGTGATCGATGTGCTCGTATGAAGCCATCTAATATAGCACCTGCAGGAAAACTGCAACCCTTGCCCGTAGCGTCAGGACCTTGGAAGGATGTGTCAGCTGATTTTGTCACTGGCTTCCCTGAATCACATGGATATGACAGTGTGCTTGTTGTAGTGGATCGCTTCTCCAAAGAAGTAGCCCTTATCCCTACAACTAAATCCGTTACCGCACAGACAACCATGCAATTATACAAAGACTATGTATGGAAACATCATGGTTTGCCGGATTCTATTGTATCCAATCATGGTCCGCAGTTTGCTGGACAAATGATGATCGATCTTTTGAAATTGTTGAAAATAGAAAAGAAAATGTCTACCGCCTATCACCCTCAAACGAATGGGCAAACCGAGCGTATTAACAGAGAATTGAACCAATATCTCCACTTGTTTGCCGCCGAAAAGCAATCTCAATGGGTAGAATGGCTTGCGCTTGCGCAATTCAACTTCAACAATATGAAATCGTCATCTACGGGATTTACTCCCTTCCAGCTTACTAAGACATTTACTCCTCGTATGGGCATAGAACCCCACAATGTGAAATCGCCTGCTGCAGAAGCATTCGCGTCGAATATGAAAGCCAACATGGAAACAGCTAGATCTAATCTTGAGAAAACTCATGCCAAAATGTCACTTCAGGCTGATAAATCTCAATCAGACGCTCCTACATACAAAATTGGAGATCTGGTTCTATTGTCGTCAAAACACTTGGCTATAGTTGACAGACCATCTCAAAAGTTAACCGAAAAGTGGATTGGACCTTATCAGGTCACAAACGTATATATGAACTCTGTGGAATTACTGTTCCCAAAATCTATTGCAGCTCGTAATATCGTGAATGTTTCGCGCATTAAACCATACATTGAACCTCTTGATGGACAACCGGTTGTAAAACCTGGTCCTATCTCCGTTGACGATGAAGGTCACGAAGAATTCGAGATTGAATACATTGTGGATTCTCGCCCAATTGGTCGTGGTTTCCAATACTTAATACATTGGAAAGGATATGATGAATCGGATCGCACTTGGGAAGCCATTTCCTCTGTTGCTAAACATGGAAAAGATGCCATTGCCTTGTTTCACAAGAAAAATCCTAGCGCACCTCGTCATTTGAACATGTCTCGTGCTTTGTTCCAGGGTGTTTTTAATACTCCTGTGATCAACTTCACCTCTGGTTCGACCGAGTTTTAATCTTGTGATCTGGAATCTCACTCCTAGTTGGGGGGTAATGTTACAAACCCTCTTTTGCAACCTAGCTTTAAGCACCGGTTTATCTTATCTAATCTTATCTAAGCGCGCGTCTATCGATCAAGCGCCGGATCATATCTTATCATATCACGTGACTCGAGTCTAGACCACTATGATGTCATACCTCATGGCTAGCGCATGCTAAAGGCATGGTAGCCTCATATTGTAGTTCTAGACTCTTGTTCCCACAGTCGTGTGAACACTTAGTACATACATAGTAGTTTCTCTCATGATACGTCATTGCTCACCAATCACTTGCCCTAAAGTACCCCTCATGGCAACCTCATGTAATTAAGTATATAACAATGCCAGTACCAGCCAGACATCCCAGTCTGTTCTGGTTGATTCCCCAACCTGAAATAGTCCCTTCGTCTTTGAGTCCTTGTGATTGTGTGGTGACTAGTGCCATAACTGTATAGTTTTGGTCGTTGCCAACAGTGTGACCTCGTCCTGCACTTGAAAGGACGCTTCAACCTCTAAGCTTCTAGCCCAGCTTCATAAGGTTGTCTTTGTCGCTCTTAGCACTCAGTCTTCGATCCCTCAACCCTCAAAGAACCTCATTGTCTTGATCCCTTCGATCCTCAAGACTCCCTCAATCTTTTTGACCCTCAGTCGTCTTGATCTCTTGTCCCTCAAGACCCCCTTGTCCTTACTCTTTGCTCCAAGACCTTCTTCTCAAGGCTACACCTGTTCCTATCCAGACCAAGTGTAACAATGCCAGTGATGGAAGAGACAGTAAGGTCGCACGAGCCGACGGCTGCGACAAGAGGCACACTGCAAGGGTGTCGATGTGCCCAATAGGTGTCAAGACAGGTGTTGACAGCATTGGTAATGGCTGCGCAATTGCCAGACAAGCCTAGTATTGTGTCAAGTTGTAACGGCTGCGATGATTCTTGCTGTGTAGTGAAGTTTTCGCTGCCAATCAGTCAAAGTTATACTAATTTGGCGAATAGCTTAGGACCTTGGCATTGTCAGAAAAGTGGTAAGACAGGGGATGCACCGGCATTTCCACATATGATTTCTATTTCGTTCACATAAATGATTTGATGTCAAGAGAGTGGTATAGTAATGAGTCATTATCAATTTGACACTGCATAAAAAAAATCTTTGTCAAAGTATTTATTCAAGTAAAACGACTGTGAGCCATGGTTGCTATTCGCAGCGGTCAAACGGACATCGGCAGTGCATCCAAAGTGAGGAACAACATGTGCATAAGGTTGTATCTGATCTAATGGAAACACCTGGGAGACAGGAGAACCATTAGCACGAACTGCACATTTGAGTACATGCAATCCGGTCGATCATTTAATAGTTCCGGCCAACTTGGGAACAATGTCAAACCGGCGCACATACACAAGTGCACGTTCCACCCAGGAAGCTTGTATGCCAGATCTTTTGGGGACAATTGGAGCTGTGATGAGACGAACCTCAACTACCATGTGACCTTTGATAAAACGTCAGTCATAATCACCTGAGTTATGCAGGAACATACCAGTTAAACCACTCAATGGCCATTGAGAGTCTTTGTCTATGTTTAGAATACAACTGTCGTAGCAACCATACCTCCACGTTTCATTTGGTGGGTGGGCGTGGATAGTGAATGAAGAGGCAGTTGCATTTGGGTCGTGATAGGTCCTTTGCTGAACATGTACCTTGTGCCAAACCTGCAGTTCCGTGAATGGAAGCACATCATTTGTAGATACATGCCTCTGGCTGCGGAAGACATGATGAGGGTCTTGATGTTCCGAGACAAAGTAATCAACTATGGCTTCATGAAGATCCGGAAGATCGAATGCTTCCAAGACAGCCTTGATCATGGAGCGACAGATTGACAGATCATAGTTCAGATGTAGTGCCGTTGAACCAGTAGCAATTGTACAAGGAGGAGAAAGCAGAGAGTCTGTTTCAAGCTTCCTAGCAATCTTGAAAAAGTCTGACGATTGTTGATTCGGTGACCACAGGTCAGCAAGGACTTGAGATGCTGCGTCCTGCACATTGTCACCTGCTGGATCGTTATCTGAATCCACCTCATCATCTGCGTTGTCAGATGACTTACACGTCCCAGCCAACTCTAATGTGCAGAGTGAAATGGTGGTATTAAACATATGGCACTTTTTGGCTTGATCGAGATGGCGGCATATCTGCGACTCGTAGTCCTGGTTATTTGTCATCATGGCTAGGTCCTTGACTACTTCTATGTGATTGTGCTCTGTTGTATCTGTGGACCATTGCAGTAGGGAGCCCACCTGCTCGATGCTCGGAACCATGTGCTGCATGAGTTCCAACTTTGGAATATACCAGTTTTGCAATATCTGTTTGCTTTTCATGCCACGGCGAAGGCCACCATCAATGATAGCCTGTTTGTGGGCATGAAAATTGGCCAATGCAGCTTGGATCTTGTCGCACACGATTGACGTTATGGCCGGCGCTTGAGACCAGTAATGGAATTCCATGAGAGCACGAATGGCGATGATGACGTTTGGATTAGTGGCGCCTAGTAGCCAAAGTGTGATCAAGAGTCAGGAATATGATGCAATACTATCAGTCGCACTTACCAGCGATGACAACAATGATATAGCATTGAACATCTCGCTGCCCATGACCGGTGACCTGCTTAAGCTTTGTGATTCCTTCATGGAAATGGTGGAGGCTAGTGATTGGTGGGAGAACAGAAAAGCAAAAATCTAGCTCTTCACAGCTGAGTGCCTGTTTGCACCAGCAAACATCGTGGTTCCAAAATTCACGATGCCAATAATGTAGAGACTCAGGTGTGAGGAACTGATATGGTTTAGCAAGAGGCCAGTTGCACCAAAAGGGCTCAGAGACACCATTCAGGTGGAACTCCTCGCATGCAGTGAAGAACTCTTCAACGTTGTTATGATCGCACTGTATTGACCGCAGCTGGTCAAGGGTCGTCAAAGCCTTGTGTGGTAAGTGCCTTTCTGGATCCCCAAAATCATTGCACTGAGCCACCATGACTGGAGAGGTGAGACCATGCACACATGCAATCATACACGCTTCAGGAGTGTCGAGGATGTAGGATACTAATAGAGTGTAGATGAGGCATAGATTACCAGCTGGGTCTGACATCATTCAGCCAATGCGCACTGCAATCTTGAGAGGTTCGAGGATGATGTCGAGGCAGTGGTGGATTAGGCGAGCTTCAAGGACAGAACATATCCTCTGGATGGAATGGAGGTATTCAGGAATCGGTAACAATGCTAGGAGAAGAAATGCATGAGATGATGCCTTGTTTCATATGTTCATCTTGATATTGGCAATGCTGATCAGGAGTGGATGGGCAGCTTTGCCACCACACATGTTTGTGATGTGTGTTTTATCGGAAGAGAGGATGATGCCACACAACGTCGCACCCAGGACCAGGATAGCTGCCTAGAACAGTTTATCAGCACATAGATTGTACATGATTCGCAATTAAATCTCTTCATACCTGTATATTCCAGGTGCCTTCGCTGCTCATCCACTCGGTGAAAACCCTCATGATCTTCTCGGCGGTGGTAAAGAGCTGAAACGGTGAGAAGTCCATTTTACCATTGAACAGGGGATGATTGAATAGACATTCAATGCAGTTGAGAGCATCACAATAGTACAACTCCACTTGTTGTTTGGTTGGGTAGGTAGGGTTTGGGGGAATGATTCGGAAGTTCCATCGAGGAACGGAGGGAAGAGATTCGCATCGCGCACGCAGTTCTTTTGCTGTGTGGAATGAGATCGGAAGCATCTTCATCTATGAACCTGTCAGTAAAACGATCTTTATTTTTGTTTGACCTCACTGTGGTTAGTGCCAAGAAATTGTCAATAGCATGCATACTGAGCGACGAAGTCAGGAGAAAATTGGCCAGCTCCTAGTCAGCCAAACTTGCGAAGGGATAATAGAGGTCCAGCTTACACCGAGCTGAAAACGGATCCATATCGAATCTCATCAAAAACATCTGGCCAGCATAAGGCAGGATCTCCACGACGCCTTCACAAAGAAATACAGCCCGACTGCATGCATCAAAGTAGGCTGGCCATTCAAGTTCATTGGATGCATGAGGAGTCCGATTGGTCCACTGCTGATCCACGCCCATGTCACCATCTGGAGGATCCATATCCCAATCTGTGTCAGTGGTGACATCAAGGGGTTCTGTATTCCTCCACGTTTCTGGGCGAACATGACCGGTAGCAGCCCATCCAAGTGAAGGAACCTTGATGGCTCTCAGGTCGGGGGCATTACAGGCTGACTGTGGTTGTCTGATATGCACCATAACACCCCAGGCATTTGGGAAGTATTTTTGACACCTGGAACAGTGGGGCATTGGTGGAACCGGGGTGGAACAAGGAAAATGAACATACTGTGCTTTTTGCTGGCATTGAAGACGGGCGATGTGTAGGCAATGCAAGTAATTTGTAAAGATATGATTTATGTAAAAAGATATGACTCTAATATCAGTAACAAACAAAGGTAATAAGACCTATCGTACTATAC
Organism: Rossbeevera mucosa; assembly: GCA_038090415.1. Taxonomy (NCBI): domain Eukaryota; kingdom Fungi; phylum Basidiomycota; class Agaricomycetes; order Boletales; family Boletaceae; genus Rossbeevera; species Rossbeevera mucosa. Next base: position 2,771 of record JBBPMR010000939.1, on the reverse strand, counting down.
CAGATAAGCGAATGAACCGCTTCTTGAAATTTGCATACCCATTCCTTCCCTCCCTATCATGTCATTCACCCAGACACTCGTCGTGCATGCATCAAATAGCCCAGATCATGCCTGTACCCAGGAGGTTGCATGGAAGCCTTCTGTCGAAACCATTCCTCGAACGCCTCAGGCTGGTGCAGAATTTTCGACCTCTCTGCAAGGGTCGGCATCGTTTGGATTTGCCAAACCAATCAATAGCCTGATTGGCACTCAAACCCCAATTCCCCTTATAGGAACCCCGTCGGCCGTCGGTGCGATTTGTGTGCAAAAGTCACACTCACATCTTTCATGCACGAACGTACCTTCACCTCTTCGAGCTACTCTTTCAAGCCTTGTGTCGACTCCAAGGTCACTTGCCGGACTCCCAAGCTCAGATGATGATCTCAAGGTATGCCATTGTGCCAATTTAATAGTAATACTAACCAGATTCAGTCTGAGGCACCTGGCACATTGGATGATGGTGATGGCGACGACGACGACACTGACACTGCCCAGTTCACTCAGAAAGAGGCAACTTTGCTTGTGGAGGCTGCCAGAGCTCAGCATGTTATTTGTTGGTTGGAGTTGGAACTTCATGAGGCCATGCTAAGTGAACATCAAATTCTTGAACAGCTACATACATGTCAAGCTATGGAGGCTCAGAGGAAGCTGGAGGTTGCCGAATTCGATCTCAGGTGTGCTCTCAATTCTATGCGCAAGAACGGGATCGGCATGGATAATTATATACCAAGCTGCAAGCGCTGCCGTATGAACTCTGGAGGTTTCAATGTTGTGAATATGAGTACGTGTCACACTTTCAGTACAAGCTTATCCCTCAATGTCTACTTCTTAGGCTCCAGGTCACCAGAAGTTTGATGGTAGATTGGACTACTTTTTCATCTCGTACATACTGTTTTGGATGCTCTGTTGATTCAATTGTACATCCACATGTAGTTGTTTGATCATGCGAATGTTATTGTTGTATTCTCCCTCTGCCATTGACTTAGTTATTTGTGAATGTTGAACCATACAATACCCTCTTGTCCTTCGCACACGCTGCCAGCAATTCATGTTTCCAGTCTGTACAGAAGATCAGTCTCTGTCTGATACTGGCCATCACTGTTTGGCCATGATCACCTGTGGACCCTTGTGCCCTGTTAGCTGTAGTGCCTGCAGTACGTTGTGATGATGTAATAATAGAAGGCTGTCATCTGTAAGCGCTGTCATTGTGCTGTAAGCACTGTCATTATGCAGTAATAGTGTTGTCACCTATTCTATAATCAGGGATTTGCTGATGGAGTCTGGCTGGACTGGCATTGTATATATACTAAGTTACAGGAGGTTACAATGAGGCTGGTTTAGGGCTGGTGCTTACTGATGCTATGACGTACCGTGTGACTATCTACTATATATGACTAATGACTCACACACTCATGAGAACGGTGGTCTAAAACTATGCAAGGAGGCTACCATGCTTGTAGCATGCACTAGCCATGAGGTGTGACATCATAATGGTCTAGACTGTGTCACATGACCAGATAAGATATAGATTGAGCGCTTCATTGATTAGATAAGATTGGCGCGCGCTTAGATAAGATAAGATAACGAGCGCTAAAGCTAGATTGCAAGACGAGGTTTGTAACAACATTCATAGCAGATTGCATTTTAATATTCATGTTTACCATAGATGCAATCAAAATGTGACATTATAATTATGCATCAAATCAATAAGAATATGCCTCAGAATGGGTAAAATGCCAACATATGCAGCCAAGTTCAAGCTTTTTGAGATTCAATGGTGATGTGCAGCTGAATATCATTATCACATATCCGGCTGGGCCTAGCTAACGAGTCTGACATGTGGCACGGATTGCCGGATTTTATGCTCCGACGACGTGGCCACAAATAGCAATTACCTAATGTGGTGCGTACCACCAATCACACATCCATGTGCACCCCATATATTGCGCGGATGGCATGTGCATGTTGCGATCCAAAAGCAATGTTGTTCAATGAGATAATGTCGCTTATGCGTCTACACAGATGCGCACACAGTCACCAAGCACGAGTTCAGCCAAGACGTCTATATAAGTAATCGGTAATCAGTCAATCAACAAGGCACAGTGACTCCATCACTGCATGTATATCTTCACACGTAATTCGAGATGCTACATGATGTAAAAGTCGCAAATTACCCCATCACGTTTCATCAGAAAAACTGCCTGGCTCGCCGAGTGAACGGTGATTGATATATGCTTGCATGCAACACTAGGTTATTCGATCGCTTTTTGCACCTGTGCTTATCTTGGTGCTGGCCAGTAAGTCGATTCCAACATGTATACAAGGTCTTGTCAGCTCCTCACATCGCGACAAGCCTGCTTTTTTATTCCAGTCAATCGTTCCCAGTTAGTTGTTTCACGCAACATCCATTTCAAACATTTCCATTCGACATGAAATTTATCCCCATCGCTTGTCTTCTTCTCGTGGCGGCCCCCCAGGTCGTCCTTTCTCTCCCTGCACTGGGTGAACAGGTGAGCTTCAGTCTCATGCAAACGCGGAGCTAATTCCCATACCAAACACTTGACATAGTCCGTGCGCAGCGATGGAATAGAACCCCACCCAGTGATTGAGAAGGCTCACGGGGCCGATGAACCTTCCCCGGAGTCAGTTCAGGATCTCTCTAACCCTCTGGAGAGGGCCTTGACACCGGCGCAACAACAAAAGGTTATCATGGGAGGGGCTCTTGGAATCGC